>CAUYSK010068460.1:0-13500 GCA_963575035.1 Avahi laniger | reverse complement strand
CCTCAGCCTCCCGAGTAGCTGGGGTACAGGCATGTGCCACCGTGCCCGGCTAATTTTTTCTATATATATATTTTTAGTTGTCCAGATAATTTCTTTCTATTTTTAGTAGAGACAGGGTCTTGCTCTTGCTCAGGCTGGTCTCGAACTCCTGACCTTGAGCAATCCACCTGCCTTGGCCTTCCAGAGTGCTAGGATTACAGGCATGAGCCACCGCGCCTGGCCTAGGTTGTTAATTTTTGATCTTTCTACTTCTTTGATGTGGACATTTCATTCTTAGCACTGCTTTTACTGTCTCCAACAGGTTTTAGTATGTTGTGTTTTGATTTTTATTTGTTTCAAAAATTTTAAAATTTCCATCTTTATTTCTTCATTGACCCAGTGATCGTTCAGGAGCATGTTATTTAATTTTCATGTATTTCTACAGTTTCTGAAGTTCCTCTTTATATTGATTTCTAGCTTTATTCTACTGTGATCTGAGAAGATATGATTTCAGTTTGTAAACATTTTTTTAGATTTGTTTTGTGGCCTAAACTGTAATATATCTTGGAGAATGTTCTATATGCTGATGAAAAGAAAAAATATATTTTGTAGTTATTGGGTGGAATGTTCTGTAAATGTCTGTTAAGTCCATTTGGTTTAGAGTTCAATTTAAGTCCAATTGTTCTTTTTTGATTTTCTGTCTTGATCTCTCTAATGCTTTGAGTGAAGTGCTTAAGTCCCCCACTATTATTGTTTTGCTAGCTATCTCTTTCTTTAGGTCTAGTAATATTTGTTTTGTGAATCTGGATGCTCCAATGTTTGGTGCATATATATTTAGGATCACTACATCCTCTTGTTCAATTCATCCCATTATCGTTATATAATGACTGTTTTTTTTTAATGTTTTTGATTTAAAGTCTGTTTTATGTGGTGCAAGTATAGCTATTCTTGCTCATTTTTTGGTTTCCATTTGTGTGGAATATTTCTTCTACTCCTTTACTTTCAGTCATATGTGTCTTTATGGGTAAGGTGAGTTTCTTGTAAGCAGTATATAGTTGGATCGTTTTTAATCCTGCCCATCTTTTAAGTGCGGAATTTAATTCATTTACATTCAAAATTAATATTGATAATATGAGGCTTTGTTTTTCTTTTTCACCATCTTTTTGTCTTTGTGGTTTGCTGAACTTCCGTCATATTGCCATTTAATGCCTTTCTCTAACTTCTTCATTGCCTGTTTTATCAGATCTGTGAGTTTTATATTTTCATGTGTTTTTGTGATGGTGAATATTGACATTTCATTTCCATGTATAAGACTCCTTTCAGCATTTCCTATAGGGCTGGTCTAGTGGTCACGAATTCTCTCAGCGTTTGATTATCTGGGAAAGACTTTATTTCTCCTTCATTTATGAAGCTTATTCTGGCCAGATATAAAATTCTTGGCTGGCAGTTTTTCTTTCAGCACTTTGAAAATGCCATCCATTCTCTTCTGGCCTGTAAGGTTTCTGCTGAGGGGTCTGCTGTGCTGTTAGTCTGATAGAGTATCATTTATAGGTGACTAAATGCTTTTCTCTTGCTATTTTTAAAATTGTCTTTCACTTCAACTTTAATCATTCTGATTATACTATGCCATGGTGAAGTCTTTTTTGCATTGTTTGGCCTGGGTATCTTTAGGCTTCCCGTATCTGAATTTCTAACTCTCTGGCTAGTCCTGGGAAGTTTTCATTAATTATTTTCTTAAATAGGTTTTCTAAACTTTTTAATCTCTCTCCCTCCTGGGGAATACCAATAATTCATAAATTTGGTCACTTCATGTAGTCTCAGTCATCTTGAAGGCTTTGATCATTCTTTTTTATTCTTTTTTCCTTATTTTTGTCTGAGTGGATTATTTCAAAAGACCTGACTTCAAGTTCTGAATTTCTTTCTTCTGCTTGGTCTGGTCTGTTTTCAGAGCTTTCAAATGTGTTTTGTATTTCCTGCAATGAATTTTTCAGTTCCAGAATTTCTGTTTGGTTGGTTGGTTTTTTTTTTTTTTTTTTTTTCATTATCTGTCTCCTTGGTAAATTTCTCATTTATATCCTGAGTTGATTTTCTGGATTCTTTGTATTGGTTTCAGATTTCTCTTGCATCTCATTGAACTTCTTTAATATCAATGTTTGGAACTCTTTATCTGGCATTATGAGGAATTCTTTTTGATTGGGATCCATTGCTGGACAATTGTGTGGTCCTTTGGTGGTGTTATATTTTCTTTCTTTTTCATATTTCCTGTGTCCTTTTATTGATATGTGCACATCTGACATAGTAGTCCTTGTTCCAATTTTTTGAAAGTGCTTTTGAAGGGCAGAATTTTTTCCTGAATATGAATATATTAATATCTTGTTGGTTAGTAGGACACTTTTGTTTGATTTTGGGTGCCTGCAGTAGTTTGATCTTTGTATGATTTGTTAGGCAGTGCACAGGGTCAGTCGTATCTGTGATTTCATTGGTAGCTTAAGGGAATAATTACTAGTTGAGGCTGGGGTGAAGTTTTGCTGAGGACTTAAACATCAGCCAAGCCAGTCTTTGGCTCCCAGTGGTGGAAGCAGTCGGCTGAGTATGTCCGATTTTAGGCCCCAGAGCAGCTTATGCTGGCAGCAGTGTTATTATGCCTTGGTAGGCCAATTCTTGAGTCTTCAGGTGGCTTGCTCAGTAGCTAGTAGGTGGAGTGGAGGGCAAGCAGTATGGGTGAGAAATTGTGGAAGATACTATCTGCTTACGTCTCAGTCTCAACAGCAACTCATAGCAGGGTGGTAGAGACCTTCCCAGGGGTGTATGGGAGCACATGGGCTCCTCTATCCTTCCTTAGAGTTGTGCTGTGGCTGCAGGCACGCCTACAGTTCTCTGGTATCTAGGCTGTCAGTATGGCACCCTGTTCAAGCTGCTCTGTGTTTGGATGCCTGTGGGATTCTGCGTGGGTTCCCTTTCTGGAGCAATGTCTCTGTGCAATCTCTAAGCAGATTCCTATGTTACCCCTGAGACCTGAATGGGCTGGGGAGTTCTCTTGCAGCCATGATTGTAAAAGCTTATGTTGGTGAGTGGACCCCTGGGGACTTCTCTCTTACTGCTTCCCCATGTCCAGGAGCTTTTCCCAGCTGTTAGCCAGTCCCTGGCCAGGCAACTTTTCCTGAACCTTTCTTTATCCACTTTTGGTGCTTCACTTGTGAATTCTAACATTCTGTCCTAGATGATCTGTTTGAAATGTGAGAATCTGCTTACTATTCTGGCTCTTCTCTGTGGAGGAGGCACATACTACCCATGTCTAGTTGGCCATCTTGAACTTATCTCCCAACAGTTTTAAATTTTGATGAAGTTCAATTTTATCTTTTTTCTTTAGTTGCCTATGCTTTTGGTGTCAAATTTAAGAAACTATTAGTCAAATCCAAGTTTGTGAAGATTTTCTCCTATGTTTTCTTCTAAGAGTTTTATAGTTTTAGCTCTTAAATTTAGGTTTTTGAAATATTTGAGTTAATTTTCCTGTGTGGTATGAAGTAAGAATCTAACTTCATTCTTTTGCATGTGAATATCCAGTTGTCCAAGCACTATTTGTTGAAGAGACTCTTCTTTTCCCCATTGAATGATTTTGACATCCTTGCCAAAATCAATTGGGTTTATTTCTTGGCTTTCTAGGGCCAGACTGTTAAAATCCTTAAATGCCACACTAGGAGTTTATGTCACTTTCTAGGTGATGAGGAACAATTTAATAAAATTTATTTTGAAAAGGTAATTATGTATGTTTGTGAATCGAGGATGATTATAAAGAAAAAAATTGTAGTCAACATCAGTTAGGAAATAAGTTACTACAGTAGTTTAGACAAGAACTATGGACCTAAATTTAAAACAATGGCAGCAAGAATAGAGAAGAATAGTTTTGAAAGACTGGTTCATTTGTATTTATAACTTAACTGTAAGGTATGTAGGGCTTGAAATTCCCATTTTAAGTTGTTTTTTTTTTTTTTTTTAATTATCGGAGTCTCACTCTGTTGCCCGGGCGAGAGTGCCGGGGGATCCGCCTCGCTGACAACAACTTCAAACTCCTGGGCTCAAGCAGTCCTACTACCTCAGCCTCCCGAGTAGCTGGGACTACAGGCATGCACCACCATGCCCGGCTAATTTTTTCTATATGTATTTTTAGTTGTCCAGCTAATTTTTTTCTATTTTTTTAATAGAGACGGGGTCTCACTCTAGCTCAGGCTAGTCTCAAACTCCTGAGCTCAAACGATCCACTCGCCTCGGCCTCCCAGAGTCCTAGGATTACAGGTGTGAGCGAACACACTCAGCCGCAATTCCCATTTTATAGAATGCTTTTAAAAATCGATTTGCCTCTGGTCTAATGACTAGTACCTGACGTTAGAACTTAAACCTAGGTCTTATGATTTCTAATCTAATCATATCCCACTATACCATGATTACTTTTTCAGATGGAGAATTATAAACAGTGAGAAACACAGGGATCAGTTTTGGGACTGTTCATATTTAATGTTTTTATGAGTGATTTGGAAAAAGTTCACAGTGTACAAAGGAGACTGTTGAAGGGGATAAACCACAGGAAAATCATTAGCTGAGCATTGGTGGGGGAGCGGAGATTAAAGCTTCAGTGAAAGCATTTAAAAGAAAATAACCTGGCCAGGTGCGGTGGCTCACGCCTGTAATCCTAGCACTCTGGGAAGCCGAGGTGGGTGGATGGCTGAAGATCAGGAGTTCGAGACCAACCTGAGCAAGAGCGAGACCCCGTCTCTACTAAAAATAGAAAGAAATTATCTGGACAACTAAAAAAATATATATAGAAAAAATTAGCTGGACGTGGTGGCACATGCCTGTAATCCCAGCTACTCAGGAGGCTGAGGTGGGAGGATCGCTTGAGCCCAGGAGTTTGAGGTTGCTGTGAGCTAGGCTGAAGCCACGGCACTCTAGCCCAGGCAACAGAATGAGACTCTGTCTCAAAAAAAAAAAAAAAGAAAATAACCTAATGTGTACTTACTATACAATAGCTCTGAGCTATCAAAAAAGGATTCGTGACTCAACAACAATAGAAAACAAACAAATCTGTTAGAAATAATAAACAAATTCAGTAAAGTTGCCGAATACAAAGAGAAGATACAAAAATCAGTTGTGTTTCTATTCACAAAAAACAAGCTATTGGAAAAGCAAGTTAAGAAAACATTCCCATTACAATAAACAAAAAGAATAAAATACTTAGGCATAAATGTAAACAAAGAAATGAAAGACATAACACTGAAAATTATAAAACATTGATGAATAAAATTAAAGAAGACATAGATAAATAGAAAGATATTAATGGACTGGAAGAATTAATATTGTTAAAATGTCCATACTACCAATGTGATCTATAGATTCAGTGCAATTTCTTTCAAAATCCCAATGAATTCTTTATAGAAATAGAAAAAAAAAATCCTAAAATTCATTTGGAATCACAAAAAGACCCCCAATAGCCAAACAATCTTCAAAAAGAAGAACAAAGCTGGAGGATTCATATTTCCTGATTTTAAAACTTATTACAAAGCTACAGTAATCAAAAGAATATGGTACTGGCATAAAAACAGACATATAGACCAATGGAACAGAATAAAGAGCCCAGAAATAAATCCACACATCTTAGCCAACTGATCTTTGACAAAGGTGCCATAAACACAAAATAAGGAAAGGAAAGTCTCTTCAGTAAGTGGTGTTAGGAAAACTGGATATCCACATGTGGAAGAATGATATTTGACCCTTATCTCATGCCATATACAAAAATCAACTCAAAATACAGTAAAGACTTAAATATAAGACCTGAAATTGTAAAACTACTAGAAGAAAACATGGGTGAAAACTTTGTGACATTGGTCTGGGGCCTGGGCAATGATTTTTTTTTTTAAGATATAACATGAAAAGCATAGAAAAAAAAAACCAAAAATCAACAAATAGGATTATATCAAACCGAAAAGCTTCTGCACAGCACAAAATAAACAAACAAACAAAAAACAAAACAAAAACAATCAACAGAGTGAAAAGGCACCCTACAGAGTAGGAGAAAATATTTGCAAATCATGTATCTGATAAGGGGTTAATATCCAAAATATGTAAGGAACTTATACAATTCAATAGCAGAAAACAACCCATTTAGAAAATGGGCAAAGTAGACATTTCTCAAAAGAATACATACAAATGGCCAACAGGTACAGGTATATGAAAAGGTGCTCAATGTCACTAATCACCAGAAAAATGCAAATCAAAAACCACAATTAGAAATTACCTCACACCTATTAGAATGGTTATTGTCAGAAAGATGAAAGATAGCAAATATTGGCGAGAATGTGGAGAAAGGGAAAGGAGCCCTTTGTATACTGTTGTTGGGAGTATAGATTGTTATAGCCACTCTGGAAAACAGGATGGAGCTTCCTCAAAAAAATAAAAATAGAGCTATTTTATTATCTAGTAATCCTACTTCTGGGTATATATCCAAAGGATGGTTACAAGGTGCTGAGGGGAGGGAGAAACAGAGATATTAGTCAAGGGGTACAAAGTTTCAGTTATGCAAGAGGAGTAAGTTCTAGAGATCTAATATACAACAATGTGGCTATAATTAACAATACTGTGTACTTGAAATTTGCTAAGAGGGTAGATCTCCAATGTTTACACATACACACACACACACACACACACATACACACAAACTAGTTACTCTCTGAGGTGATGGGTATGTTAATTGGTTTGAGGTTATTATTTCACTGTGTATATGTATATCAAATCAACAAATTGTATACCTTAAATATATGTAGTCTTTAATTGTCAAATATACTTCAATTAAAAAAGTAATTGGGAATAAGCTAATACATTGGGAAATTCTATGATATTCCCAATGTATTATTTTAGCCAAAAAGGCTGAATTTTGGAGACTGCCATGCTAGGTATTGGAAACAGTAAAGAAGACATTCTATTTTTTTACGTAATAGTAATAGCTAAACATTTATTAAGCCCTTACTGTGTGCCAGTCAGTGTTGTAGATACTTTGTTTATTCCAGGTGTATTCTTTTGACAATGCTGTAAGTCAAAAAATATTCTTGTTTTATAGATAAGGAAACTGAAGCACAGAAGTTAAGCAGTATGTCCAAGGTAATAGAGCTAATAAGTGATAAATTCAGAATTGAGACCCAGGCAATCTGACCTTAGAGCCCCTTCTTTTTAGCACTATGTTGTTGGGTCTGTACATGATCACTGTCTTTCTTTACCTGCAAAACTTTGTGTGGTATATTATACAATGCAAGTTTAAGAAAGATCCAGAGAACAACTAAAATTATCAAAGGATGAAAGGGCAGTCATAAGAAAACCAACTAAAAAGACCTGGAAAAGTTCTTAAAAGGGAATATGACTAAAGAATATGGGTATAAACTTTCCATACCATATTCTGCAAGGTAGTTTTTATACTTACACATACACTATTTATAAATGACCTGTTCTTATTATAGCTTATGCTGCTGCCCTAATGCCACATGTGATATCTCATACTTTAATTGAAGGAAAGGAGGAAACTGTTTTACAGCTTAGTGAGGAAAGTTTCTTAACAGGTTTTACTTTCTTAAATGGTGCCTCCCCCAAGAGGAAAAATATTTATACCCCGTAAATGTTATGGTGCTTTAGAATGCTTCCAATTAGAGATTTATATGAGTTAACAGCATAGTGTCCATATTTTCCAAGTTGAAAATCAGGACATGATGTCTGAAAAAGAGTTTTTAAAAAAAATTTTGGTAGGTGGGTTTGTGGGAAAAAAAAAAAAAAAAGAAAACCACATAACTTCAAAGGAATGGGGAGGGGCAATCCTTCTAAGGGCCTGGGATGAGAACTAGAAATATTTCCTAACACCAATGACTATCAAAGGTCTTGATTATTAATTCATTTTGACATCAATCTAATATAGGTTTTTAAATCCTTGAAATTTAACATTTGTGAACCTCAGGCTTCCATGTTATTGGGAGAATATATTTAAAAAGAGATTAGAACTGTCGAACAAATTATACTTATTCTTCAACTTCATTTGTATCTTTAATACATCACTTCTTCCTTTCTAGCAGCACTATTCATTCTATGCTTGACTCCCTATTTTTTTTTTTTTATTGCCCTGGCTAGAGTGCCGTGGCGTCAGCCTAGCTCATAGCAACCTCAAACTCCTGGGCTCAAGCAATCCTCCTGCCTCAGCCTCCCAAGTAGCTGGGGCTACAGGCATGCACCACCATGCCCTGCTAATTTTTTCTATGTATATTTTTAGTTGTTCAGATAATTTCTTTCTATTTTTTTAGTAGAGACGGGGTCTCGCTCTTGCTCAGGCTGGTTACGAACTCCTGAACTCAAACGATCCGCCCGCCTCAGCCTCCCAGAGTGGTAGGATTACAGGTGTGAGCCACCGTGCCTGGCCTTGACTCCCTTTCTAGCTAAGATTCTGTAGTCCATTGTTTCATTTTAGTTTCTTGCCATTATCCTTTCTTTTACTGGCCTATTTCAAGCACAGCTGGAGAAAATCATATAACCAGGCTTGTGGAAATTTATGATTAGCAAACTCAAGTGAGTTTTCAGCAGCAAATTACATTTATCCTGGCAACATACCCTTTCCAACAACTTTCAAATCTCTGCCCTCCTCAGATTTCCCCTGCCCCCACTCATTTAAACTTCTTTTATCCTTCCTCAAGCTCAACAGGTGATATTGTCTCCTGCTTGACCAAGCATTGGATGAATACAACTTTCACTACCAAATCTCTAGGCATACCTATGTCTGTACCCATCTGTCTTTCCTCTTTGTTAGGGGAAAAGAAGGTTCGTACTTTCTCCAGGGCCAGCCTCTCTACCTGTTCTCTGGATCCAGTGTTCTTCATCTTTTCAAACCCTCGTACTATTAGTAATCCTGTGCCCTTCTCATATTCAGTCTTTCTCTCTATACTTGTTCCTCAGCATTTAAAAAACTGTTGTCTTCCTTCTCCTTTCCAGTCAAATTTTCTCTGTAGCATTTTCTGCTGTTTCATCTGCATTTTCTCTTCCTATTCCTGATATCTTAGTATATTTTCCCCAGCACTCTATGTTCTTGGCTTCCATGACACCGCATTCTCATTTTTTTCTCCTCTCAGTTTACTTCTTAGTCTCCTTTGCTGGTTTCACTTCTATTCATTATTAAGTATTACAGTTTATAATTTTCTGTGTGAGATCCTCTTCTCTTCTCATTCTACTCTCTTCCTAAGTAATGGTATTTGCTCACAAAACTTGTTACACTCCATATGACTTCAAAATGTGTATCCTTTAAGCAGATCCTTCTCTTATTTCTTGTATGTTGCCGTATCTCTAGGCCTTACGTAGTGTCTTTCACTTAGTAGATATTCAATAAATATTTCCTTGTGACTTACTGACTGATTGCATAAATAAATAAACTTTATAGTGATTCATTGTGATTCATTTTAACAGACCAAGACCAATACTTTGTATCTCCAGGCCTAGCACTTAGGGGTACTCAGTAAATGCTTTAGAAATGACTGATTGAGAAAATAAGGAATGAGCACCACAATAAAATAAAATTTCTTAATGTGATGAATGAGTGAATGAAAAAACTTTGTGGTGTTCATTATAGCCAATCAAGACCAAAGACTTCTTTATTCTCTTTAAAAAGGTAACTGAGTATAATTTTTACTAAAACTTGCCTTAAGAGAGAGAATCATTCTCTAAAAGATGAAGTAAAAGTGTGTTTGGAATGTTGCCTGCATACAATGTGTGAAATGTAAGAGTAGTGGATAATCACTTACCAGATCTAGTATATACACAGTATTCGAGGGCACAGGCTATGGACTGGGACTGCTTGGGAGGATATTCAAAATCTATTATAGGTATATGACCTAGGGCACAGTTTCCTCATCTGTGAAATGAAGGTAATCGCTGTGCCTGTCTCATAGGGCTGTTGTGAAGATTAAATGAGATAATACTTGTAAAGCACTTAGCACAGGACCCGACACAAAATAATCATTTAATACCCATTAGTTATTATTAACGGTGGTGTATTTTGATCCAGCTGGTATAGGTGCTAGCCAAAGAGGTACTATAGATGAGTAATTGCTAAACCTGGCTGCTTATTAGAATCACTTGAGCTTTTTAAGATTACTGAATCACCCTGTGGAGTGGGGAGGGAAGACTACTTATTTTTAAAAGCTCCCCAGGTGATTCTGAGCATCAGCCCCATTGGGCAGTTATAGAAGATAGAATTGTCTCTAGGAATCATCTGAGTATGAGATATAATTAGGAAAAATGTTTCTGGGTGTGGAGGAAAAGGTGACAGAAATGACATCTGTGAAAAGCCAATTGTATATAACCTTTGGAATAAATGGTCATAGTTGTGCCAATTGGCCAAGATCAGGCCATAATGAAAGTGAATCAGGCACAGCTGAGCCATTTTCAAGATTTTCGCAAATGAAAAGAGAAGCAGAGCAACTGAGCTGGTAAAAGCTGCCAAAATTAATTTGGAGAAGCCACGTGGGATGGGAAAAGCATTAAAAGAACTTCATTCAGAAAGAGCTGGTAGAAAAATAAAGATGAAATTTTAGGTATTGGAGAAAGAAAGATTAGAGGAAAATAAAGTAGCTGGGGATGAGCAAGAAGTGCTATAGGAAAATATCAGAAGAAGATAATTCTTGCTGAGAAAAAGACATAAAGAACATATACCTCAGAAGAGAAAAGAGAAGAGGTCTTAGAAAGGACAGTAAACACATTTTAAGAGATTAATGGCGAAAGGGCCAAAGAAAGCAAGGATAATTGGCCTGTTATAGATGGACTCCAAATGCCAGAGAAACAGGTAGAGAGGGAGGGGTAAAATAAAGCCTAAGGCAATGAAGGTAATAGAGGAAACAAGGGGAAACAGATGAAGGAATTCAAAATAAATCTTGAAGGACAATTAAAATTGTACAAATGTGGGCAAAGTGTAATGTAAGGTAGGAGAGTTTGTAGTACAAAGAGTGTGGGGCATAAAAGTCTAGATTGTCATTTAGCAAACATTTATTCAGTGTTTGTAGGTGTCAGGCAGTATGCAGGATGTGAGACACACAGGGATGAACCACATAGTTCCTGTTCTCATGGAATTCTCATTTCTGATAAATGTGGAGGACAGAAAAGAAACAAGGTTCCATCTCAGGAGGGAGGTACAATAAAAAAAAAAAAGAAAGAAACAAGGTGACATTTTTATTGGAAATAGGACTACATGTGATTAAAAAAAAAGTTTTGGTTTTTAGAGAACTGAGTATGAGGCTGTTCCTAGTAGACTCTGGAGCCAGGCATGGCGTTTTGAGTATTGTGGATTTTTTAAGGATATATCGAGATCTGGGTTGGAGTCTGTCTGACCATACATGAAAATTAGGCAAGGGATGGGCTGTGTTTGTGATTGTGTTTGTCTGTCTATCTACCTATATATCTGTCTGTTAATATCTATACACACCTATCTCTCATCCCAAAAGAAATTTGAAGGAGAAAGTAGTTATTTGGTATCTCTCTTGGATATTGCAAATAAAGGCATCTTGGGAAAAATTTGAAAGTAACCAAAAAATGACCTGTGAAGCCAGACAATGAGAATCCTTTCATAAAATAAGTTTTAAATAGTATTTCTTAAGAGTTTATGTGCTGTTACCTTCTGGAATATACTTAGAAAAAAAGTGAAAGTATTCTTATAGCATTGCTAGTTCAACAGAGTGTATGTGGCAAAATGAAGATAATCTTTTTTCCAATCATGCAGTAATAAGAACTCAAATTAATTTTTCAACAGCTAGGAAGTTTTGGCGCAGTCATTTGAAAGATAGGTAAATTCCTGTTGGAACACGAGGAAATTAAAACTATGAGGAGGAATAATTAGAAGTTAAGCTTCCTTTTGAAGGTGACAGGAAGGTGGGGATACTAAAAGAAATGAAGGCTCTCAGAGGAAAGGTTAAAGCCAAAAGAATTAAAGAACTAAAGAGACCTAGCTGTGTGCAGAAATGATTAATGAAAAGTGATATATAAAAGGAAACAAAAAACGCCACAAGACTGAAGAAATTGGAACAAATATTAAAAATAAAAAAACAGGCCGGGCGTGGTGGCTCACTTTTGTAATCCTAGCACTCTCGGAGGCCGAGGTGGGCGAATTGTTTGAACTCAGGAGTTCGAGACCAGCCTGAGCAAGAGCGAGACCCTGTCTCTACTAAAAAATAGAAAGAAATTAGCTGGACAACTAAAAATATACATAGAAAAAATTAGCCGGGCATGGTCGTGCATGCCTGTAGTCCCAGCTACTTGGGTCAGTAGGATCACTGAGGCAGTAGGATCGCTTGAGCCCAGGAGTTTGAGGTTGCTGTGAGCTAGGCTGATGCCACGGCACTCTAGCCCGGGCAACAGAGTGAGACTGTTGTCTCAAAAAATAAATAAATAAATAAATAAATAAAAATAAAAAATAAAAAACCAAATGGGAGAAGTCTTTATAAATAGACTCAACCTGGTAGAAAACATAAGATTAAGATTAGATTTTGCAGGGAGAATACAAAGGAGCAGCATGATAGGTGAAAACACATTCAGATTTTCTTAAAAGGTCAATGTTGAATGTTGGAGGAATTCTTTGTCAAATTGTTTCAGGAACTATTAATAGATAAGAATTTTGGAAGTGGGCTATTTGTATGGAGGGAAAGGAGATCAGATGGCTGTATTATTGTAGTATCAAAAAGATGAACAGGCTGGATGTGATGGCTCATGCTTGTAATCTCAGCACTTTGGGAGGCCAAGGCAGGAGGATTGCTTGAGAACCAGGAGTTCAAAACTAGCCTGGGCAACATAGTGAGATTCCCGTCTCTACAAAAAAATAAAAAAATTAGCTGGGTGTGGTGGTGTGTGCCAGTAGTCCCAGCGACTTGGGAGGCTGAGGCAGAAGGATTGTTTGAACCTTGAAGTTCGAGGCTACAATGAGTTATGATCATGCCACTGCACTTGATCCTGGGCGACAGAGCGAGACCCTGTCTCCAAAAAAAAAAAAAAAAAAAAGACAAGCAAATAATTTAGCAGCAGACATCTAGGTTCTAAAAGTGAGCAAAAGGATATCAATAAAATTGCTGGGCCCGGTGTGGTGGCTCATGCCTGTAATCCTAGCACTCTGGGAGGCTGAGGGGGGAGGATCACTCAAGGTCAGGAGTTCAAGACCATGCTGAGCAAGAGCAAGACCCAGTCTCTACTAAAAAAATAGAAAGAAATTAGCCAGACAACTAAAAATATATAGAAAACATGAGCTGGGCATGGTGGCACATGCCTGTAGTCCCAGCTACTCAGGAGGCTGAGGGTGGAGGATCGCTTGAACCCAGGAGTTTGAGGTTGCTGTGAGCTAGGCTGATGCCACGGAACTCTAGCCCGGGCAACAGAGTGAGACTCTGTCTCAAAAAAAAAAAAAAAAAAAAATTGCTGAAGAGGAAAGAGTTTAATGGCCTGGCAGCAGGGCTCTGTAAAATCATTGAG
>CAUYSK010068456.1:0-14904 GCA_963575035.1 Avahi laniger | reverse complement strand
ACACATTCTACTAAGCGAGGTATCCCAAGAATGGAAAAATAAGCACCACATGTACTCATCATCAAATTGGTATTAATGGATCAACACATAAGTGCATATATAAGAATTACATCTATTAGATATTGGGCAGGGGGGAGGGGGGAGGGGGGAGGAGGGAGGAGGGGACAAGTATATGTGTACACAAAGTGCAATGCGCACCACGCAATAGGATGGACATAATTGAAACCTGGACTGAGGGGGGGAGGGGGGGCAAGGGCAACACATGTAACCTAAACATCTGTACCCCCGTATTATGCTGAAATAAAAAAAAAGAGGTCTTGCATGAGAATAGTTTCAGAGGGCTTAGGGAATTTAGGAGAGTTCATACATAACTATTCCCTCTTCTGTGTACTAGTGCCTAGGACATCTACTTTTGTTTCAGAAATGATCAAGCTTAGGAAAGGGACTTGTGATTTTCCTCTTGCTTGTTTCCTTTGCTCCTTTAGAAATAATATCTCTTGTGCACATCTATGTCTTTCCCTCATGTTTTCCTTGCTGCCGTGAGCTCCAGATAGAGAAAACAATCACTATACTTTCCTCTGTGTACTTATTGCCTCACAGGAATCCAAGTTGTGTCCAGAGGTGCTCGCCCCATATTCCTTACCTTCTCTTACCCTCTCTGGGGGCACACACCTAAGACACAAGCTGCCTTCACATTTTATTTATTGAGGGATGATGTAAAGGGTAGATCTAAGGAGCATAGACATACAGACTCTATTACCAATAATAAAGATTAAATTTTGTAGTAAAAATAAAAACATCAATCTATTCCAGGATAGATTAGGTGTTTGCTAGACACCATTATTTTTTACTCCTCTTCTGACAATAAAGTACTAATAGTTCAGATGTATACAAGCTGATTAAAATGTAAATACAATATTCAATTTATTCTCATGTCTCATGCTAAACTTAAGGCTTTCTATTACGTAGTTTCCTTATTCATTTCTCTTTATTCATTAGCAAAGGATCTCATTTATAACTGCCTTCACACTGTTTCCTGATGAAGATCAAAGTTTACCTAGTGGACACAAATCCAAGTACGGAGAGTCTTGATATTCTAACTTATTCAGGAATTTGGTTTGTCTTAGAATTCAAAGTGCCAAGATGCATAAAAATATACTAGCTAGAAATCAGTTTGGGGTATGCTCTAGGAGAGAGAACAGAGACTTCTGAAATCCATATGGAGAAATGAAAGCAAAAACTCTCTAAAACTCATGTTTTATTTAATTGGTAATATTTCAGCAGGAAGAGAAATGGTGCTATGAGTTACCTTCTATCAATGAAAAATAAATATTTTATTTTGAAAGTACTGCATGACATAAATGTAAAAAAAATCATCTTTATTCTCATTATATTTAGGTCAAAGTTTCTGACTTTGTAAGAGGTTGAAATACATTTATTCAGAAAGCATATAATATCTGATACTAGTTAACATTTTACATTTTTTGTCCTATTTATTCAAATTAATTCTCAAGATTATTAAATCACACACTTGAATTTCAAAATTAAGCAGAACTGGTGAAAGTTATAGCCATAACTAAATGCATTGGGAGTTGACAAAACTAAATGTCTTTACCCAAAAGAGTAAGTATCAGCAGCAATCATAAGCACAGGAAAAGGTGATATTTTCTTTTCTGAATACTTCATAGCATAAAAATTGGAGGTCTGGTGGGATTTGTCAATTTACTAAAAGTCACACAATTCACAATTAACTAAGTTTAGATGCTAATCCAGGTGCACCGATATAGAGTTCACTGTATATTTTGTTTTTCAGTGGAAGTATTTCCTGATCATAAGAATTCTTTGGGACACTTGTTAAAAAACACAGATCCTGAAGTCCCTGTCCTTGACATATTGATTCAGTAAGCTGAAAAAATAATACTGAGGCATTGTCCTTCAATATCTCATAAAATTAACCTGAAAGAGAAAACTCCTGTAATATTTTTATACACGTTTATATAAACATAACTAGTATTATTAAGCTAAAAGAGTAAAACATTTGTTAGGCACTGCGATTGCTGGAAAGAAAACTGAGACAATTATAGCAGAAATATGGGGAGGTACTGAGAGACACATAGCAACGAAATCCAGATGTTTTCATGCCTAAATTTAATCCAAGTTCAATTTTTCAAACAAGGACAAGGACACCAAATCCAGAAAGGAAACAAATGGAAGCATGTGTTTTTACCTTTTCAATTCAGGAATGACATAGGAAATTTTTCTTATCAAAAATTGAAAACAGGACCACATGTAAAGTGCAGAGTAGTAATTTTAGAGTACAATAAATAAAATATGTGAATTACAAAGACATTAAATACTTTATAAAAGATGCACTTAAGTAATGTAAATCTCTGGGAAAAGATGTCATTACAACTAATAATCTTGAAGGATTTTTAAAGAAACTGAATGTTATGAAACACTTGTAATTGCATAACACGGTGGTACAAATAAAACTACATTATATTCCATACAATAAACTGATTGTGTTTGGGAACACCCTTGTTTTCCTTGGCTATTTTACAATTTACATAAGGTCTAATATGGGTAACTTCATTTTCATCTGGTGTAAGGGGAAGACTCATTAAGGTTAAAAGAAGAATATAAGACAATATTGACAAGTTAACGGTACATCTAAATGACAATTAGAGATTTTCCAATACTCTCATTCATTTCTCAATGACTTTAAAATTACATGGCAAATAAAAAGAGAAATCTAAGAATAATAAATGCAATAATACTAAGTAAAAATAAACTATCACTTATGTTTCTATCAAGGTTTAAAATGGCACTTTCTTAAACATGTTTGATGTGATTTTTGACTTTTCAGTCAGAGGTTCATGACAATTAAAGGTTGTTTCTCTCGACACTCTTTCAAGTTAAAGATTATCTTGCTGGTGAAAACAGATTAGATAGTACTAAATATTAATAATAAAGTAAAATAAAAATTTGCACCTTAAATTGCCCAGGAGAAACACAGGATTAGGATGTAACAGAATTATCACATACATAGAATGACATGCTGCAAGAAAAACTATTTGAATTACTATGGAATAATCAAGTATCATTTGCTTTGTTTATTTCAATATATCATTTACGACATTCTATAAGAATGAGGTACTATGTAAATACATGCGAGGCAGGAGATCTAGGTTCCAGAGACAAATCTGATTTTTAGTAGTAGACAGTGTTCAATAAGCCCATTACACTCTCCATAGCTCTGTTTCCTCTTCTGAAAAATAAGGGATGAGCACTGGGAAAAAAATTATGGATGTAATAGTATGGCAGATTTGATCCTAGTCTTCAATATATTTTGTGCCCTTCCACTCTCAAAGGGATTCCAAAGGAAAGAGGGAAATTTATGCCAGCATGAGAGATCACGTAAAGCAGAGATGAGTAGTCTTAGCTGGGAGCATCCTATATCAGCCAGCCTGCACTTGAGTAGCCAGCTTGTTTCAGATACATAAAAGAACCCAGGCACAATGAGCTCAGCTCAGCTCAGATCAGCAGCACCATCCAGATGACCAAATAGACTCGGAAGCAACAACAAATGGTTATTTTTTTAAGCCACTGAGTTTTTGGGGTGGTTTATTACCCAGCATTATTGTATCTATAGATAAATTATCCATCTATAATATATGAATCATTATCCTCTCCTCACTTTCATCAATTAGAAAACTAGAACTCAGAACAGTCAGCTAACTTACTCAAGATTAATCAGTAGAAAAGTTATAATCCCAACCTTTCCACTAAAGAGCAGTGTATCTACATTTTTATGGGGCTGATATTCATCACTATCAATCAAATTATTATAAGGCCTTCAGAAACTATAAAATGTCCTTCAGAACCTATAAAAACATATAAAATGGTACTAAAAATACTTCATTATGTTCATGTATATGTTACAAGTAATATGTAAGCATACGTAATATTTATTAGGAGTTTTTTATAAGCTGAGGAGTATGATTTAATACATGCTTTCAGTTCCAAAGGAGGTGTGTGTATAAGAATGTATATATTCTTTTAATTCTTTTTCCTAATTGTATCTATTTGCATATGGGCCTCAGGAAAGAAGTTAGCAGTGAAAATGGGAAAATATAAATATGTCTATAAACTATTCTGGTAGTAGGTTGCATAGAAAAATGAATAAGAATCCATTTTGCTATGCTCCAACAGATCGAAAAAAAAAGATTTTAATGACTCCAATATCTATCTTTCCTTAAGAATTCATTGTATAAAAATTGATTATATGCGTGGGTATGCATGCTTGTGTATTAAAATTTCAAGTAATAAAAATTTGGATCAGAAAAATGATTAATAATTAAATGATTTCTTCAAGGAGACTTGTGTTCTGTATCCATGTTGCACTGAGTATACATATCAGGTTTCTATTACATTTTAGAAACACTCTGAACCGCAATTGAAACTTAGCCATTAAATTTTTATATGTCACACTGTAATATGTTCAAATATGAGATTCCAGACATCATTCTACCTATCCCTGGGTGCTCACTTTTATTTTTTGTGGTGGGTCAGGGGTATTTTTCTCCTGGTGTCTAGTCAGATAAAAAGAAATTTGAGAACCTGAATTGGATTAAAGACTTTGATTATTGTCTAAGACCAGAAAGACAAGAGGAAATACTTTTTTTAAACCAAGAGGAAAAATTATTTGAAAAGATAGTAAAATACACTGAAACAAAACCTATATATATATATATATACATATATATACATATATATGTACATATATATATACATATATATGTATATATATGCATTTATTCAAAATATATTTATTGAACATATATTCTGTTTCATCTAAGGTGATCTCTATAGTTAGCAAAGATTACTGATCAAGGAATTTAAAATATGGGGAAATAGTATTAATAATATTAACAGCTAGATAATTTGGGATATCCCTGAACCATTTTTAAAAAGTGAATAAATTTTGTTTCAATTATCTAGATATTTCAGAGGAAATTACTTTTTTTGTATCATGATAATAAAATAAGATTGAAAGTTAAGAAATGGTATCTATTTTCTTTTATCTTCACTATGATTTGTTTTATTTTGACAAGGTTAATAAAATGTACATATGCATACACAACATACCAAGGTTGTTTTCAAAATAGAATTCTATGATATAAATGAGTGGGAGTTGTTAAATAATATACACTATTCACTATATCCTCATGTCTTTAGAATTTATATTGCAAAGTAGCTAACTTGGCTCAGAATTGTTTTAAATAAACTCAAACTTGAAAATGTGTCTTTCCTATTAAAATAGTTACTTTATCCTAAGATTTCTATTAAGGAATTTCTTTCAATTAAAGAAACTCCTCAGTGAGTTACATGTTATAGATCTTTACTTGCTTCTTGTGTCTTAACAGGAATAAATTGTTCTTTTTGTTGTTCTCAATAGGAAAAACAGTGACAAAACTGAAATTTCTTCCTTCTAAGAGTCAATCCACAAATGGAAGTCATCCATGATTTTCTAGAAACCTAATCTCTAAAAACTGTGGAAGTGGACAGAGCGTTTATCCAAGGCCAATGCCTAGAGATTTTTTTTTCCATAATATTTGGTGGAGTGAAAAATAACTCCTTAAGTTATTATTTCTCTTCTTGCTTTTGTCACAACCTCCTCATCAGTGAGATGACATTAGTGTACAGAGTGTCTATCATGGGAAAAATGCATTGCTCATTTACATTTTGAATGAACTTTCAAAACAAAATCATCATAGATGGTCTGTGGAAACTGAAGAAATTTAATTATACAGGAATGCACTGACTGATGTATAATGCCATCCTTCACATTTTTCAATACATGATCTATTAGTTACAGTAGTATTGTATATGCATTTTGTTTTAGGACAAGGTATCTTTTAATATAAGAGACAAAACAGACACACACACACACACACACACACAAATTAGTGCACATTTCCACACACAAGCCATTTATTGTCAACGCAATGTCTTCTGTAGGGATATTTTGGTAATGAAAATAGAGAACAGTTGAAGAACATAAATCTTAATTTTTGACAACTTCTTGAATGTTATCTTTCTATTAATAATGTGTTAGTGACAATTAAGTCACTATTAGGTTAGGAGAATTCCTGAGATGTAAAAGAATCCTGCTGTTAAGTATACTTTATGCTATAACAAAGCAGACCTCAAGTCTTCTTCAATAATTTATTTAACTATAAATCTTTTTCTTTTCCCAAATTTTCATTGTTTTAAGTTTAATCTGAAATGTATTGTGAGTTTCATCAGACATGCCAATCTTATAGAATGTATACATACATTTATAAGATATCTAAACCTATATAATGGATATATAAATTTGAAAAGTAATAATAATAAAATTAACTCCCACGTACTCACTAGCAGCTGAAGAATTAAAACTCAAACAGGAAGAGTTAGAGACAAAAAATTACTAAGATCTGAACATAAGTACCTCAGGTAGGTTTTGAGGGAAAGGAAAAAGGAACTGGGGTTCCCTGAATGTCATTTAGTATAAACATTATTAAGTTTTGATAGACATCATTATTTTTTCAACTCCATTGGCTTCCAAACTCTGGATTATTTGTAACATTTTATTACATCTTTAACAACTTTGGATATATGTATATAAAAATCTTGCTCATCTAAATTGTGATAGAAGTGATAGTATTTGCTCTTTTTATACCCTATCCCACACCCATGTTAGATAAGGAGCACCTAACCTGCTCCACCAAGCACCAAGGATCGGGAAAAATGTGAACAAATCAGATTAGCTCCAGAATGCAAGGGGCAGGAAATAAAGGCTTGTACTGGGCTCTATTCTGTCTGCTTGGGTGACTCATGCCCATTAATATATTTATTTATCATCCTTACCCCAAAGTTTCACCCTTAATATTACATTATTACTAAAGATTGTTTTTTTTTATCATTTTAATAAGAAACGACTAGTTCCTGTACATGGGGAATGAAGTCCAATTCACTACTGTGTTCCTCTGCCTTATCTATTATAATTGTTCTTTTACTGTAAGGTCTTTATATATGAGCTCCTGGCAGTTTAGGTTTTTATCTTCTGGAGTGAGTAGAGTACTGGTGCTTTGTTTTGATGCATGCGTCACCTAAATATTCCTGTTCTTTTATCTCATGATTGTGTGAACACTTGTCTGTTGTTCGTCTTCCCCACTACTCTTTGAGTTGCATGATAATAGTAACCATGTTGATTTGATCACCATTGTGTATCTTTCATCTAACACAGCATTTTACTTGTAAAAGGAGCTCAATAAATACAATATTTGTCGAATAGGTTAGTTTAGGATCAGAATGATGATATCTTGCAAGAACAGAGGAAGAGAAATAATTCCTCACAGACCAAAATTTTTAACTTAAAATAATTGTTGAGATGTGTGTGTGTGTATACGTATCCATCTACCATATCCAAGTGTTTTTTCATGTAGATATCTAAGTCCTTTGCAAATCTTTTACTAAGGGATTTTTTTGATGATTAGATTTCCTTAAAATCAAGGCACTCTTCGAAGCTTTTGTAAAAATAAATTCAGGAAATAAATAATGGTGACAGAGGAGACAGAGGAGACAGAGAAAGAGAATGCTTTTCGGATTAATGAAAATTGGGAGTGTCATTCTGTCTGACTAGATATAGGACTTATGAATGAGTGGCTGACTCTCTGGTACATGCTAACATTTCAGTCACCTTTGCTCTGTAAACCCTTAAGGAGACTAGACCCTAGGAACTGGTTTTTTTCGGCATCCACATACCACCAGGTAGATTCTGACATAATGAGTCTCCAAATTTGAGTGACTTTATGACATGAACACTAAGAGAATATCAATGGCTTGCTCTGATTTTCCAGCTCTGAAATTCTGTAACAGATCTGCCACATGGTAACAAACAGGAACCATGACAACTTTTCAGGTCAGGCAGGTAGAGGCATATTGTCCAACTCAAAAATAATGCCACCCGCATTTGAGACACACAAGTGTTGTGCATTTATAGGTAGTGCCTCATCATAGCAGTGTTACCATTTCAATCAATTTTAAAGCTTTTTTATCTTGCAAGCCACAATGCTTTCCATGAGAATTTTTGTTTTAAAATATTTATTTTTAATATTATTTCTATTAACATCTGCTATGATATATACATATATATATATTATAGTAAAGCTTAAATTTAGAACTGTGGTCTTTCTTTGGGTATTGGTCTGTGTTCTATTTTATTGAAACTCTAAGGGAAATTACAGGTATTTTGCTTGCTTTACAGGTATTAATCTCTCAGTGTACATATGTATAGGGGAGACCTTATTTGAACTATGCAACCTGAAAAATCCTAGTAAAATAAACACTGCACTAGGAAAACCATTCCCACTCAGTTCAATTTTCTTGTCTATTGGTGATTTATGTGAGTTTATAAAAATCCTCATGTGTTTATTCTATTCAATGCAATTTTATATATATACATATTTATATTTAGTTAAAACTTCTCTGTTAAGTCATGAACAACTTCTATACTGGATAGTCTTATTTTGCCCTTCAGAATCCCCTCTTCTAATTCTGTGACCCTGAGGTTCTTACTCTACATGCTTCTTTATGAATCATCTGGGAAAATTTCCAAGAGTATTGAAGCACAGCCAGGAAGCTCAGGAAATGTTGAACAGAGCCAGAGAAAGACTGCTGAGAGGGTCAGAAGAATGTCAGAGAAGGTCGAGAAACATCAAACCCAGGAAGACTCTAAACACATACCCCGAGGTCAATATCACGGCACAGCCAGAGCTTCAAAAATATCAAGGTTAGAAAAGCTGCTTTGCATCACTTTTCCTATCCCTCTTCATTAATCTGGTGTCCTTAACGTTTGCTATTAAGGAGATAAAAAGGACAGTAATAAAAATATGTTAGGAACAATATCATGCTCAGAAAATAATACTTGCTTAATAATAGTCATAGGATAATAGATATTAATTTTTGAATGATAATAAATACAAAATAGTCATTATTTCTCTATGTTAAGCACCATATTGATCACTTGATATGCCTAATCTCATTTACTATCCACAGCAATCCTGTAGTATTATTATCCCATTTTGCTGGTACAGAATATGAACTGCTGGCAGTACTGCAAACTAGTACAACCTCTGTGGAAAGCAATATGGAGAAACCTCAAATAGCTAAATGTAGAACTACCGTTTGATCCAGCAATCCCATTAGTGGGCATCTACCCAAAGGAAAAAAAAAGACATTCCATAAAAAAGACATCTGCACCAGAATGTTTATAGCAGCACAATTCACAATTGCAAAGATGTGGAAACAACCGAAGTGCCCATCAATACATGAGTGGATTAATAAAATGTGGTATGTATATATACCATGAAGTTCTTCTCTGCCACAAAAAACAATGGTGATCTAGCACCTCTTATATACTCTTGTATTATCTTGGATAGAGTTGGAGCCCATTCTACTAAGTGAAGTATCATAAGAATGGATAAACAAGCACCACATGTACTCACCTACAAATTAGTATTAACTGACTTAACTGACCAACACTTAAGTGCACATATGGTAGTAACATTCAATGGGTGTCGGGCAGGTGGGAGAGGGTAGGAGGGGATGGGTATAAACACACCTAATGGGTGCAGTGTGCACTGTCTGGGGGATGGACACACTTGAAGCTCTACTCGAGTGGGGCAAAGGCAATAATATATGTAACTTAAACATTTATATCCCTGTAATATGCTAAAGTAATAAAAAAAGAAAGCCTATGGGACTTATGGGATACCATTATGCAAACAAAGTTTTCCACTATAGAATTTCCAGAGGGAAAAGAGATGGAGAAAGACAGAGAAAACCTATTTAACCAAATAATAGTGGAAAATATCTGAAGTATTGGGAGAGATATGGAAATCCGGATTCAGGAAGCTCAAAAGTTACCAATTAGATTCAACCCAAAAACATCCTCTCTGAGGGACATTATAATCAAACCGTCAAAAGTTAAAGAAAAGGAAGGATTCTAAAAGCTGCAGGAAAAAAGCATCAAAGTCACATATAAAAGAATGCACACAGTGTATCAGGAAACTTCTCAGCAGAAACCTTATAGATCAGGAGAGATAAATTCAAAGTTCTGGAATAAAAAAACCCCCTGTAATCCAAGAATACCATATCTCCCAAAGCTATCTTTCAGAATGAAGAAGAAATAAAGACCTTCCCTGACAAGCAAAAACTGTCATCACCACTAGGCCAGCCTTATAAGAAATGCTCACGAGAGTGGAATGCTAAGGGAGTGGACATGAAAGGATAATAATTACTGTCATGAAAATGCATAAAAGTTTAAAACTCACCAGTAGAAAGAAATTCATAAATCAAACTCATAATACCCCAGTGATGTAATGGTATTTTGTAAAATTGCTCAATCAAAATGGTCAAAAGCAACAACATCTATAATTAGCAGGTAAGGAACACACAATAGATAAAGAAGTAAATTAAGGTAACAAAAATATAAATCGTGGGGAGAAGGGAAGAAGACTAGAGTATTTACATGTAACTCAAGTTAAGTTGCTATCAGCTTAAAAGAGGCACACTTAGGTCAAATAGACTTTTAGTCAAAAACTGTAAAAAAAAGACAGAACAAGTCATTATATAATAATAAAGAGATCAATTCAACAAGAGAATACAACATTTGGAAATATAATTATTTCAATAAATGCAGAAAAAGTATTTCAAAAAATTCAACATTGATTGTTGGCTAAAAATAAAGAATTACATATTAGGTATAGAAGGTACGTATCTCAACACAATAAAGGCCATAGATGACAAACTTACAACTAATATCATGCGAATTGGGAACCACAAAAGACCCTGAATAGCCAAAGTAATCCTCAGCAAAGTAAACAAACCTGGAGGCATCACACTATCTGACTTCAAAATACTGCTAAGCTATAGTAACCAATATAGCATGGATGTAGCATAAAAATGGATAGTCCAATGGAACAGAATAGAGAACACAAAAATAAATTCATGTACCCACAAAAACAATGGCAACAGGAAAGAGACAGTCTCTTTATTAAATGGTAGTGGGAAAATTGGTTATCAACATACACAAGAATGAGACTAGACCCTCTCACTCACCATATGCAAAAATTATCTCAAAATGGATTAAAGACTTAAATGTAAAACCTGGAACTATCAAACTACTAGAAGAAAACATAGGATAAATGCTTCACAACATTGGGCTGGGCAAGTATTTTTATTCATTTTTTGGCAAGTATTTTACATAATACTTCAAAAACACAGGCAATAGAAGCAAAAATAGGCAAATGGAATCAGACTAAAATGTTTTGCACAATAAGGGAAACTACTAACGGAGTGAAGAGAAAATTGGGAAAAATATTTCTAAATTATATATCTGATGAGGGCATGATGTACAAAATATATAAGGAACTTTAACAACTCAACAGCAAAATAACAACAAATAACCAGATTAAAAAATGGGCAAAAGAACATTTTTCAAAAGAAAATATGCAACAGGCCAACAATTATATGAAAAAAATACTCAACATCTCTAATCATTAGGGAAAAGCAAATAAAAACCACAAAGGGATACCACTTAATCCCAGTCAGAATGACTATTATCAAAAATTAAAAAAAGAAAAAGAAAAGAAAGGTTGAAAAGAAAACAAAGGTTGTAAAGAATGGGGCAAAAAGGGAACACATACTGTTGACGGGATTGTACACTAGTACAGTCATTATGTAAAAAAATATAGAAGTTCATCAAAAAACAGAAAAATAGAATTACCATATGATCCAGCAATCATACTACTGGGTATATATCCAAAAAATGAAATCAATATGCCAAAGAGATATCTGCCTCCCATATTTATTGTAGCACTATCCCCAATAGCCAAGATATCAAATCAACTTAAGTATCCAATAACAGATGAATCAATGAACAAAATTTGGTATATATACACAATGGAATATTATTCAACCATAGAAAATGAAATACTGTCATTTGCAACAATATGGATTAACTTGGAGGATATCATGTGAAGTAAAATAAGCCAGACACAAAAATACCCTCATGATCTCACTCATGTGACTTCGAAAAACGTTGATATGGAAATAGAAGCAAACAGAAAAACAGTGGTTACCAGGATCAGAAAGAGTAGGGGGAACAGGAGCATGAGGGGAGGTTGGTCAATAGGTATAAATTTACAATTAGATAGGAAGAATAAATTTTGGTGTTCTATTACACAGTAGGATGGCTATGGTTAACAGTAAAACATTGTACATTACAAAATAGCTGGAAGAGAGGCCTTTAAATGTGCTCAACACAAAGAAGTGATAAACACATGAGGTTATAGATATGCTAACTACCCTGATTTGATCATTATACAACATAGATATGTATCAAAATATCAAATTGTACCCTATAAATAGGTACAATTATAATATGCCAATTAAAAAAGAAAAGAGAGTTCCAAATCAATAATCTAAGCTTCCACCTCAAGAATCTAGAAAAAGAGAAAAATATATCCAAATAAAGCAAAAGAGAGAATAACAAAAATAAGTATGTAAACCTACAGAATTGAAAATAAGAAAATAGGGAAAATTAATAAAATAAAGATCTAATTATTTCAAAATATCGGTAACATTGGCAAATATCTAGCAAGTCTGACAAGAAACAAAAATATATATTATCAATATCATGAATGAAAGGATAGCAGTACAGATCCTGACATCATCAAAGGATTATAAAGGAAAACTAAACATCTCTACATACATCTGCATACATCTCTGAAGAATTAGGCAAAAGACCCACTCCTTGAGAAACAAAACAACCACAACTTAGTGCGAAATATATTAACCTTAGTATTTTAATTATAATTATTAATCAACTTTAATTGGTAATTCAAAAACTCCCTACAAAAATCAGGCAGGTCTAGATGATTTCAGTGGGGAAATCCATCAAACATTTGAAGAAGAATTAACACCAATTTCTAACTCATTTTATTTAC
The DNA here is from genome assembly GCA_963575035.1 of Avahi laniger. Lineage (NCBI taxonomy): Eukaryota > Metazoa > Chordata > Mammalia > Primates > Indriidae > Avahi > Avahi laniger. The sequence goes on along the minus strand of CAUYSK010068456.1, from coordinate 1,849 downwards.
TGGAACTTTATGAATCTTGATACCAAAACCAAAGAGTATGAGAAAACTACAGACCAATATCATTCGTTAATATAGTTGTAAAAATCCTTAACAAATATAAGTAAACAGAATTCGATAATGTACAAAAATTAATTATTTACCACTACCAAAAGAAATTTGATCCAGTTATGCATGACTGGCACAATATTAAAAAATTAATTAATATAATCCATCATATTAAAAGCCTGAGGAAAAAAATCACACAAACATATCAACCAATGTAGAAAAAGCATTTGACGAAATTCAATTTCCATTCATGATACTTATAGAAAAATAGGAATAGAGGAAAACTTCTTTAACTTGTTTGAGAGTAACTATTTACACAAAAAACCTACATTGAACATTGTACTTCACGGTAAAAAATTGAAAATTCTTCTCCTAAGATCATGGATGATGCACAGTTGTCCTCTCTCACAATTCTCCTTCAACATAGTGATGAAAGTCCTAGGCAGTGTTGTGAGACAAGAAAGGAAATAAATGACATATAAATCATAAAAGAAGAAATAAAACTGTCCTTATTTGGAGATGACATGATTGTCCATATATAAAACTTCAAGGTGAGTGTTGTAGGCAGGAAAGGGCACTCCTCAAATCATGGTTTGGGTGTGGCAAAGTCATAACATGTAACCAAAATGTGTGTACCCCCATAATATACTGAAATAAAAATAAATGAAACTACAAGGAATCTGCAAAAACACTCACAAAATTCATAGTTGATTTCAACAGGATTGTAGGATATAAAAAAGGACGCAAAAATCAATTTTATTTCCACATGCTACTAATGAACATGTAGAAACTGAAATTAAAAGTGCAATCTGACTATTGCTCAAAAAGTGAAGTACTTAGGTGCAAATCTAACAAAGCAAGTACAGAAGTTGTACGTGGAGATTTGCACAATGGTGATGAAAGAAAGAAGATCTAAATAAATGGAGAGACACACTGTCCTAGTTTGGTTGTGCTGCTATTACAAATTACCACAGACTGAGTAATTTATAAACAATAGAAATTTGTCACAATTGTGGCTGGGATGTCTAAAATCAAGGCACTGCCTGGTGAGAGCCCCCTGATTCGAAGATGGTGCCTTGTTGCTGCATCTTCTAGAGTGGAGAAATGCTGTGTCCTCACATGATGGAAGGGACAGAAGGGATGAAAACGGTGAACGTCCTCCATCAAGTCCTTTTAAAATAAGAAGGGCAGCTAATCCCATGCATGGAAATGGAGCCCTCATGATTCAATCACCGCCCAAAGGCCACACTTTTCAACACCATTGCACTGGGGATCAAATTTCAACATGAATTTTGGAGGGGATAAAAATACTCAAACCATATCACATATTAGGCCCAATGATTCTTAGAATCAATATAATAAAGATGTCAAGTCTCCCCAAAGTGATATGCAAGTTTGATATAATTCCTATCAAAATATCAGCAATTTTTTTCCATAAGTTTCTGACTTCAAGGCTTATTGTATGGATATAATGATAAAATCTGTGCTATTGGTGGAGAGTTTGACAAATATTTCAATAAAACGGAATAGGGAACTCTGAAATAGATCTGCCAAATATGTCCATCTGATTTTTTTTTTTTTTTGAGACAGAGTCTCACTCTTTTGCCCGGGCTAGAGTGAGTGCCGTGGCATCAGCCTAGCTCACAGACAGCAACCTCACACTCCTGGGCTCAAGCAATCCTTCTGCCTCAGCCTCCCGAGTAGCTGGAAGTACAGGCATGTGCAACCATGCCCGGCTAATTTTTTCTATATATTTTTAGTTGTCTGATTAATTTCTTTCTATTTTTAGTAGAGACGGGGTCTC
>CAUYSK010068454.1:0-44283 GCA_963575035.1 Avahi laniger | reverse complement strand
TGATTTTCAGAGAAATTCATTTTTCCTTTCTCAGTTTACATTTTTTCACTTGTAATAATACTACAGGTTGAACAGTTCTACTCTAAAAATTTGAAATTTGAAATGCTCCAAAATTCAAAATTTTTGAGTCCTGACATGATGTCACAAGTGAAAAATTCCACACCTGACTTCTTGTGATGGGTCACAGTAAAAATCCAGGTGCACAACACACAGTTTATTCAGTGTACCCAAGGGATGCTGTACAGAAACCTATGAATTAAAACACAACTGAAAGCTTGCTGTTGTTTAGCAGCTAGCTGATACAGGCATTCTGATGATGTACCTTTGCTGCTTAGTTGTTTTTAACACATTATTTTTCACCATATTAATGGTATGTCATTTTTTTTTTACCATTAAGTAGTTGTGTGTTTAAGAAAATGATTGCTTATCAGTAGCATATAAATTCAGTCAGGAATGACAGTGATGCCAAACAACCACAGATTATCCATGTGAGTGGCTGAGATAGTGACACCTTTGCTTTCTGATGGTTCGATGTATGCTAACCTTTTTTCATGAGCAAAATTATTTAAAATATTCTATAAAATTACTTTTAATCTATGTGTATAAGGTATATATGAAACATAAAAGAATTTTGCATTTAGACTTGAGTCCCATCCCCAAATTATCTCATGATATATATGGAAATATTCCAAAATTATAAAATATCAAAAATTGAAAACATTTCTTGTCCTATGCATTTCAGATAAAGAATACTCAACCTGCAGTACATACAATAACTTGCAGTCTGTGAGTTTGTGCATGTGTGAATTAAATGGTATTTATAAAACACTTTACTAAATATCTAGTATATTAATAAATAAATGCTCTAATTAATAATTACCATTTTTGATATGTAATTGTTCTTCATATCACAAACTCTTTCTGATTATACACCACATTAAGAAGATACTCTATGTGCTAGGTGTCATATTGAGCATTAGTTGAACATAAGTTTGTAATCATTCTCTCCTTTCACTCAGTACAAAGTTACCTATACTGTGACTAATTTGCACTTTCTTTGCCAAAGCTCTATTTTATAATTCTATCACTAAGGCCAAGTCTGCAAATCTATGCTCCTCTAACTAAAACTGTTAATTTATCCCAATTTGCCTTAAATAGGTCACAATCTGTTTATCGTCTCATTGTAGAAGAAAAATAACAAATTTGATTTTGACCTACTAAGTTGAATCTCATTCATATTGAACTGGTCCTTTTTTCAATAATATAGTGTTTGATTTTATTTTTGTGGTTCCCTAATCTGAGTCTTTCATTAAACCTTTGACCAATTGAATGATTTTAGTAGCAACTTTGTATTCATGAAAATTGAAGAAATTTTCAAGACCTAATATATTATTTCTTTCTGGGAAGTTGTGCTAAGATTTGTAAAATTGACTTGATAACATCTTTCTCTACAGGGATCTTGCAGGTCTCCTCCTCTTCAGCAGAGGTTTTCATTATTTTCTTCTGTTCCTCTTTGGAAAGTTCATTTCCTGTGATTCCTGAGAAAGAAAACTGACAAATAAGAATACATCTTTTCTTTCTTTTCCTTTTTTCTTATTCCAATTTTATTTTTTTCTCCAATCTTCCTTTCTTTTTTCTTCTATTCTTCATTATTTTGATTTCTTTCTTCTTTGCCATCGTAGATGATTACTGATCCTTTCTCTAGCATTTATTCAGTTAAGCAGGTGTTGTAACTCAATATATCTTGTCTACCATTGCAATACTCTTGATGTTCTTCCAGAAGTTTTCTCTTTACCAAGTGTTTATTGTAGCTTATGCCTATGTTGTGATGTAATTACACACCTTTCACTTCTCCACATGACCTTCCTCGTGGTAGTTCTTGTTGGTTTTTCCCACTAAAGATTCACAATAGTTTTCTTAAAGGTAGTTTGACTATATGAAAAATATCTTTTACAGAGAATTCACAACTTAACTTATACTTTTATATATTAATTGTTACACTTTCCAATCTTTCACTTTAGTCAATTCTTTCAAAAATATATATGGAACACATTCCACAGGACATGGAAGGTAGTGGATGGAAGAGGTTGCAAACATCACCGATGTAAATGAGCTTTAACCAGCTTATTGGTCACTAGGTTCATTTTCAATAAAGTTAAATATTGAGATCCTTTTCTAGTATGAGCAAGCTCAGTGCCTCTAAAACTAAAAAGATGCCTCCATCAAGGAGTAGTTCAAAGAAGTAGTGAATTAATACATATAATATGTTTAATATTAGAAATAAGTACCAGAAATAGATGACTAGTTGTGTTGATTGCGATTCTGAGAATATATAGGAGGGACAATCCTAGATTTTCATGACTTAAAAAATCTTATTAAAAAGTCATCATGAATGTGATAGGCTCCAGTGACACCAGAAAAACTTTTCAACTCAGTATCCTAAATTTCATAGAACACCTGTGTCTATTAATCTCACACAGAGCTAGCATTGTATCAAAGAAAATCTCCATAGTTGCTCTGTTGTTTAATTTAAAGGCTGATCATATTCTTCTATAATACTTTCTCTAAACACATTGCAAAGATTCCCTAAGGATGTGACTTTTAATAAATTTCTCCATAGTGCGTGATGTGACATCATCAGACTCACACAAGTCTGATAGTCGAGAACCCATTCACAGAACAGCATGGGAAAGCACAGGCCTTTCAAGGAGTCACAATATACTTTTGCAATGTGGCAAATTGCAATCCACAGGAGATGATGGCAGCCAAAGGAGAATCTCTCCTTTGTAAGATTTAGGAGATAAATTCAAGGGCTTTTTATTGTAGAATCACATTTTTTCCTTCACAGTAAAGAAACCCTATAATGAGTGTTTCCACGGTCATTGCTGAGATATGGTTTAAAGAACCAAATTGGCAGGTTTAAAGAGTTTAGTTTCTACAAACCCTGGAAAGATACTCTTCTCGGAGTTTTTCACCTCATTGTTTTATCAGATGCCAGTTAAGGAGATGATGACAACCAGATGATATGATTCGTGTAAGAGAGAAAGGATGGATGTGTAATTCACCTGCAAGTAAATATTAAACAGCTGAAAAGGAAGCTCCTGGAAGACAACAAGCAGGTAAAGAAAAGCCCTAGCAACTGCTTTGGTGAAACAAAAATGAAGTTTCCTGATAAATAAAGGAGGAAACAATCATAAAGGGAAAGAAGAATGAGAAATATAGGCGGCTGTTGTAACATTTAAGATCTAAGGTGTTATTTTTTCACCAAGAATGAAGGAGATGAAGAAAACCATTTCCATCACAGCTGAAATAATCTGCAGGGAGCACTTTGTAGAAGTCATTCCATTGAAAAGTGCTTCTAAAAAAGATGTTCGCAGATTTTCTTTCCCTAACTTTTTAATTTCATAGGTGTAAGAAATATAAATTGTAATAGCAATAGGTAGATGAGGAGAAATAATTAATGAAATATATATAATCAATTATTACTACCATTTTAGATACTGTTCTCTAAGCAGTTTCAGACAGAGAGAAAGATAATTTTATTTAATTAATATAGTGGCTTTGAAAAAAGACAGTGAGCCATCTGGTGTTGTCCACCATGAACCAATGTGTATAAAAGCAGATGAAACAGACTAAGGACAATAAAGGAAGAACTCCGCAGGGTAAGAACAGAGATTTTTCTTGGATATCATGACAAACGGTTTCCACCAAAGTTCAAAGAAGAGTGATTTGTGATTAGCATAAAAATCGTATCACGATGACATAGATATTTTTAATTTTTCCCATGTATTTGGGATTATGTTCAAAGTTTATTAAACACTGCTTATTTCTTCGTGTGAATTTGGTTATTTATAACTAGAGTTATGATGATTTTTATTATAAAGTTGTAAATTAAAAGCATGATTTAGACAATAACAATGAGAGTTACCCAAATAATAATGGTCTAATTGATAATTCTTTCAACAGACTTTTGGGACATATCATGAACAAATTAGATAATTATCTCACTTCCATTCCTGCATGGTTCTGAAAAGGTCTAATTTCTGTTTAGATTAGCCAACCATTATACATTGTATTTCCAGACATTTTGTGTTCAAGAGTTAGGCCAATTTAGGATTGTATTATACAAATATTTAAGAAAAACAAATGCCAGTAACTACAATTGCCTGACATCCAATTTGTAATCTCAACATTCTTGGACTCTGCTCTTATTTTTTCTACAAATTTACGTTTAGTTTTTTTCTAGTCTGTATTTTTGAAATGTTTCCCTTTTAGGATTTGTTAACCAGTAATTGGGATTATTGCAAGTTTTAAGAAACCCCTTCCTTGTCAAAACATCTCTAACGAAGAATTTTTAATGTCTCTTCTTTTTCCAGCTGTGCATAGAGCTAAACTGTATTTGCAACCATACTTTGCATAGAAGGGGGGCCACGTTAAATAGTTATGGCCATTGGTATACAAATGGAAGTAATATTTGTCTTCTCTAGGCCTGACCCAAAATCTTCTTGCACAATCCTCCAGATCTCTCTCTTCCCTTATCTGCCAGCTAGATATGGAAAATCCAGTTGAGGGTGCCAAGGTTCTAGAGCTGTGGTCAATAGCATTTTTTTTTTCTAAAAAGGCCAGATAGTTAATTCTTTGCTTGCCATATTCCAATTTTTTAAATAGCCCTTTAAAAGTGCAAAAACACTCTTTGCCCATAAGCCATGCAAAAAGTTTTGAGCCAAATTTTGCCCATGGGTACTAGCTTTCTGGCTCTCGCTCAAGAGATGGTAGATAGACTATATGGTAAACCCTAAATTCCTGATAGATTTCATGGAGCAGAACTCCTTTTACCTGTCTTTGGCCCATAGTGGACTCTGATGCAAGCCAGACAGCCTCAGACTCCTGAGATTTCAAGGTTATTTGTTATATTAGTTACTTTATCCTGGCTAATATATCCTTGTTTATCTAATGTTTAATCCTACTACAATCTAACCTGAAATTGAGCTGAAATATTCTTCCCAGTTACCTCTTAAATTTTCTGTTTAATAAACTTCAGATGTTGATAGTTTGCTTTTAACCACATTTTCTATTATAGTTGACCAATCTATCTATGTTTAGCACTTTTAATCTTACCTCATATCCAGATTCTGAACCATTGAATACTTTCTGATTTTCCTTGAAGGAAATCAGAATATTTTACCCCACAATATATTTCTTGAAATATTTTGAAATGTCTGCCATAGTTCCAGCAGACAGAAATAACCCTGCAAATCTGTCTTTTGTTGGGGGGAGATTTGCAACTGTAAAGGACCTGCATTGATGAAGCTAGGCTTTCCCTGTCCAATCTAAGAAAGAAAAACTGAGAGTTTGACACCTTTAAAGGTCAAAAATAACCATAAACCATCTATTGTCTTTGAGGGCTGCTATCTGAGAGGTTTCCTCTGCATAAGACCACCTTACTTAGCTGAGCCTTTTCCTTTTTCCCTTTCATAACCTGCCTTACCACTAAAACCTGTTTTTGGCCATGCTCTGAGCCTACATTCTTTTCGTAACCTCAAGACAGTATAAGGACCTTTCTACTCCTATGGGAAGTTAGTCTTCATTCTGAAGGTTTTCATGTATACACATTAAATAAATTTCTTTTTCTTTTCTCCTATTAATCAATTTGCCTCATGTAGATGACTTTTCAGTGTACCTTTAGTGATCCAAGGGCCTTGGTCCCTGCATTCTCCTACTTGACTGCATCTTTTGGTACTCAAGTACCCAAACTGTTTATAGCAGTAGAGAGCTGGTAGAAATTTAGTATCAAGTGACACAAACCTGAAACTGCTTCTATTAATGTAAGGCCATAAGGCAAGAACTGTGGTAAAAGTCTAATTTCTACAGAAGTATAGACATAGCTAAAAGTTAACTAGCATTGTTTCAGAGCTTGCCTTCCTGTAATTGCTTACTGCTTATGAGTCATATATCCTTGATTGGTATAAGATTTGTGACTTCCCCAATTGCTTTCATAGATAACATTACTATTGTAAAATCTAAAACTGGTTTTTGAGGTGTCTTCCAGTCTCTGCATTTGGGGGAACCAACAGATGCCAACTGAACTAGTGGCCATGCTTTCAACAGATCCTGGGACTCTTTATCCAGGAACTATCTCAGCCAAGAAGACGATTTGTTTCCCAACCCTATGAGTTCATCCCCAGCCAATCAGCACACTCAATTCCTTAGCACCTTGTCTGCCAAACTACCTTTAAAAACCTTACACCCCAAATTCTCAGGGTGATGGATTTGAGAGATTTCTCCTATCTCCTCTCTCAGAGTCCTGGGATATTAAACTCTTTCTCTGCAGCAACCACTGCTGTCTTAGTGTATTAGCTTTCTTTTGAGTAGCAGGCAATAGAACCCAGGTGAGTGGAAACAAACCTGCCATTTGTGAACACTAAATATTTTAATGCTTCCTGTAAATAGCCCAGCTCAAACTCACAAAAGTGTTTGTGGGTTTCCTCTTTCAAAATGATCAACAAAGCTCTGCCAACATGAGACCCCTGCACTGAGGTAAACTGAAAGTAAACTGCATCACATAGCTGTCCCATTAAGACTCTGGCCCTTTTGAATACTTCAGATAATTTAGGTGTTTAGATTAGTAAATCAGACAAGATTTTTAATTTACTTGCATCACAACTGCCACGAGACCAGTTACTCAAGGATTCTTAAGAATGGCTCGCTGGGCCATTGGTCACTCATACTGGGCTCAGAGTAAATCTCTTTAAATTATTTTATAGAGTCTGGATTTTTTTTTCCATTAGCATTATTATCTCACAGTTTTCATGGGTCATGGATCCTGGGTACAGATAAACTGGTTCCTCTACTTAGGTTGCACAGTCTGAAGTCAAGGTGTCAGCTGAGGCTTTAGTCCTCATGTGAGGCTTGGGGGCTTCTTCTAAGCAAACTGGTTGTTAGAAGAACTCACTTCCTTGTATTTGTAGGACTGAGGTTTTCTTGCAGGATGCCAATTCGGGGTCACTCTAAGCTTGTAGAGGCCACTCTTCTTCATTAGTAGTTTACAAGTAGCTGTCTGGGTTTTCATTGTTTTTTGTTTTTTTCCCTCAAAGTCAGAAGGGAGTGATCAGTGTCGCTTTTGCTCCATTTGCTTGTTCTACCTCTAGCTGGACAAAGTTCTCTCCTTTTCAGTGCTCATGATATGAGATTGGGCCCATCTGGATATCCGGATATTCCCAGATAATCTCTCCATTTTAAGGCCTATATCACAATCATAGACTTTTTTTTTTTTTTTTTGGTGCCATCTAAGGTAACATAGTCACAGGTTCCAGGGATTAGAGTGTGGAAAGTTTTCTTAGGAGGGCCATTATACTTACCGGAGTAGTACTTCAGAAAAAACATAAAGTTTTAAATACATTTTTTCAAAAAGATATAATTGTTGTCAACTTTTGTGTTATTTCTCATGATACACAAAGCTTTCTAAAACAAAATAAAAAATACAACTTTGGCACAGAATATGTAGCTATAAAGATCATAATTTTGATTATAGAATTCTTATCAATTGGGCTTATATTGAAAAAGAGTTTGAAACTCCTTTGTTCCTTAATTTTTTCATCTTTTCATCAAAACTGTGAAAGATTTTGAAATGGGAAAAAAGAATTATCAGTATTCTGTCTGGTTCACTTATATGGATATCTCCACCTATAATTGACTATGAGCCTATAAATTCTTGAATGTTGTTGATCATAATGGAAATTATTCTTGCTTAAAAATATACAAATTTGTTACATCCAATATAATGCAAGTGATTATTGTTCTCTGGATAGATCCATTTTGTATTTTTGTATATTCATTTCAGAATTCCTTATTTTCTGTCTTTATATGTATGATTCTTAGAAATCTTCTTTGAATTGGTTTTTAACATCTTACTGATTCCCACTTAATGGATAAATTGAATAAAATCTTTGACGTGTTCATTCTATATTTGTATGAAAGTCATGATTTTACCCTTATTTAAATACTGATCTTTTAAGATTTTTTAGAAAGAGGATAATCATTCTTCTGGGTTTTTTCTATTTCCTTATCACTCATTCATATTTTTCATTTGGAAGATGTTCAGAAATGATTTTCCATTTGGAGATTTCCCCATTTAATGTGATATAGCTCTGAAATCATACTGGGAAGCTAAAAGACATAGATCAGTGCTCTACAATGGAAAGGTAATAGAAACCATAAATATGAGTTACTTATGTAATTTTAAGCTTTCCAATAGCCACATTTTAAAAAGTAAAAAAAGAAATAGGTGGCACTAGTTTTAATAATCTAATTTATTTAACCCAATATATCCAAAATGTCTTCAACAAATCATAAGATAAGAATTACTAGAGTTATTTTACATTTTATACTAATTCTTCAAAATCCGGTGTATATTTTACACTTATAGTGCATTTCAACTTAAACTATCCACATATGTGTTCAATAGCTACAAATGTCTCTTGGCTGCCATATTGGACTGTGCAGCTCTAGAGATACCCTTGATTTTACCAATTTTAAATACAATTCTTCTAGTCTGTAATAAATTTTACGATAGACATAATATTTTTGTTGCTTAAAATAACATCTCTAATTGGTATTCAACAAACAGAATATAGATACTTTTTATTTAAATAGAGGTGTTGATTTACAAAGCACATTCATGTGCATTAGCTTACTAATCTTAACATTAGTATTATTTTTATCACTGTTTCCTAAAGGGAAATTAAAGATGTCAGAAAACTCAAAATTAGTATCAAAGCTGAAACCTGAACCTAGACATATTTATAGTTGTGCATATTTCTCAAGGTAGAATAAGGATATGCTGTAATAAAAAACAAACTACAAAGTGCTAGTAGATACTTTAACACATCAAAGTTTTATTTCTCATTCACATCACAAACTAATATGAATAGATTACCGCTCATCTGGGCTCTCCTCCCAAGTTTGAATCACTGATCTAGTCTACTTCTATCAGGCAGCAACTCTATCCAGGTATCCTTAGTTTCTGGTCATGTGAATGAAAGAACAGAGAGAGGAATCACCTTCTATTATATTAAATATTTCATTTTTGGTAACACCTCTTTGGTAAAAATTAGTCATATAATCCAACTGAGGGTGTGCACACCACTGGGGAATTTAGAGGGAGCTGGAAAAATCTGGAGTACAACAATAATCTCAGCTACATTAAGCAGTGTTTAACTCAATGATTTAAAAAAATATTTTATTTCTCAATATACTGAAAATGTGTTTTCTTTCAAATAAAAATATTCAAAATAAATTTGCCTTTTTCTGTTTCCTACTTTCTGGTTTTTCCATTTTCTCTAATGGCATAACAACTTTACCTGTCATAATCTGAATCTCTGTACTTTGTTGTTTTTCATATTCATTTTATTGACAAATCCATCATATTATAACAATATAACTTTTGTCACTCCCATTCTCTCTCTCTTTTTACTCCTATAGCTGGTATCTTATTTTAAGCCTCATAAGTTATCTGAATCTTCTTAATAATCTATGATTTTTTTTTTCTGAATTTAGTTACTCCTCATTTTTTACTTGAATCCTGGCTTTACCAGTGATTGTATGGCCTTAGGCAAGTTGCTCAAATTTTTGTGTCTCATTTTTCTTATCTATAAAACAGAAAATAATAACAACATTTTAATAGGATGATTATATATTTAATAGGATTATATATATACACACACCCCACATTTTTGTTTTCATTCATCCATTGATGTATACTTAGTTTGATTCCATAACATGGCTATTAGCAATAATGCTGGAATAAACATGAGAGTGCAAATATCTCTTTGACATATTGATGCTTCTTATATTGAAGTTTTCATTATGATGCAGCACTGCAAATCTCTTACCTTGGCATTTTTGGCCTTCGACAATAAGATCCGAAGCTATTAGTATAAGACTCTGTACCAATACCTCGAGCCAAATTGAACCATTCATTATTTTTCAAACAGTACTTCCCAATATCTTTCCTTGTACTCAATAGCTTCTTCTTGGAACAAGTTTTTCTTCCATTTCTGTCCCGAATCTCATCTATTTATTACTATGTTAGTAATGAAGGATTTCCTGATCCTGCAAAGAGTGAATGGAAGGGGTAGAGAGGTGGCAAGAAGGGAGACCATAAAAATAAATTTTAAAAAAATGGATCTTAATCATTCTGGGAAAAAGTTTTTCATCTTCCTGCACAATCCCCAGTTGCCAACTTCTTCTGTAAGTCAGGGCTCATATATATTTAATTTATATATATTTAATATATATATATATGTGTATGTGTGTGGGGGTGTATATTGTGTGTGTGTATGGGGGAAGGGAGAGAGAAAGAGACAGAAAGATATTTATTATAAGGAATAGGCTCGTGTGATTGAGGAGATTGAAAAGCACTGAGAAGTAAAAATAAAATCCTAAACTCCCCAACTGACTGAACAAACTCCTCTTGGCCAAGGGGATCTCTCAGAGAAAACTTAAAAACTGACTTCCCAGCCATGACAGGAGGTCTGACATGCCTTCTTATATACTGCCACCCTTGCTAATTGCCATTATTCTTTCTTTCCCAAGAGTTAAATAGAAACCAACCCTTTCAAAAGATGTTCCATCGCTGATTTCAACCAGTCCCTTGATGCTGCAGCCGGATTCCTCTTCCTTTTTGCCGTTTTGACACAACTGACTGGCATTCCTTCCTAATAAGAGACCACAGACCATGAATTGATTCTGGCTAGATTACAGAGGCTGTGCATAAGATACCCCTGTATCCTTTGCTTCCCCTTTTCATGTATACACCCTAATTTTACTGCATTTAAATGTTAAGTTTTCACCCCAAAGTGAACATAGGATATATTCGACATGCTTGTTCGCTTATCACACATGCATGTGCCTCTCCCATGAGTATTCATAGCTTGTTCTATAACCTGTTAAATACGTATACTTAGCCAACAGCATTCAGCATAAATTCTTGTCTCACTCTTCCTCTTTCAGTGTGCCCACTTTCGGTTTCTTCCAGAGACTGTGCTTCCCAGGCTGCAGGGTGTCAACCTGCAGGCTGCGACCCTTCATAAGAAATAAATCTCTCCAAATTTATGAAGCTCAAGACTATTTATCAACAGTACCAGGGTCTGCATTCTGTAAACTGCAGACCCAAGAGAGTCAATGTATAGTGCCAGTCCAAGGCCACAGGCCTGAGAAGCAAGAGAGCTGATGATATAAATTCCAGTCCGAAAGCTGCCAGGCTTCAGACCCAACAAGCACTGGTGTTTCAATCCAAGTCTGAAGGTTGGAAAAGAATAATGTTCCAGTTTATGCAGTCAGGCAGAAGTTTCCTCTATTCAAGTTTGTTCTATTTGAATCTTCAACTGACTGAATGAGATCTACCCAACAAGAGAAGGCAATGTGCTTTATTAAGTCCACTGATTCAAAAGTTAATCTCACCCAGAAACATTCTCGTAGACATACTCAGAATAATGTTTGGCCAAATGTCTGGGCACTCATCATAACTTTCTTTGAATTATTGCTGCTTTTTTAGGGTTTTTTTAGGTAATATAGTTATACCTTTAAATATTAATGCTGACTACCTTATCTTCCTGTCTACAAATTTTTGACAAAAACATGTCTCATTTGCAGTTTCTTCCTCTTCAAGCAACTTTATAATGATGTGTAGTCTAGAGTTTCTCAATCAATATTCGACCAACAGATCCTGAACTTGATCATTGATTCATAGAGAGGTGGACCCTAACAATTACTGAACAACAAGGCTTCCTAACAGCAAGTAATTTTAATCTTCATAAATGGCACCCACTGGCCCAAATCCAATAGTCAATGGGATACCACATGTTGCCAAATTCTGTTGGACACGCAGATGATGATTGCAAATAGTCAATCAAATGATGTAAGTTTAAAGTCAGGAAGCAAATTGATAATCTAATATTTATAAAAATGACTGTATTTTCAACAAATTTTAGTAGTTGTTGAAAGCCTGCAACAACTTCTCTCTCATGTGCAGGTCATCCATTTTTTTTAAAAAAAGGTATTTTACTGCTCTGTTGTCTGGAATATTTTGGAAGTAGATTTTTGTTTACAGTCTTAATTTTCTTGACTTAAATTTGTTAAGTTTACAAATATCCTAAGACTTCATGCATATTAAAATCAATGGAAGTATTTAAATTATATTCTTTTTAAACTAATAAATACATAATACATATTTATTTTAAGAAAAGTCTACAGATATGAATTTATATTTATTTTAATTATTGATAAAATCATTTTTATTTCTATTTTCTGAAATGGCAAAAGATTTCCCAAATATGACACTTCTTCAAACATATATCTATATAGCTTATAGATCTTTAACAGTTTTTAATATTATTTGGTAAAGGTTATTTATTATTTTATTAGTTATTGCTAATATTGTACAAACAGAAATAAATTTCCTCAGGAACTATTTTACTCTCTATGACAAATTATGTACTGATCTGCAAATATTCTAATAAATGACATAGCAGTTAAGACTCCCTTTATATGGGCAGATTAGGGATTAGAGTCTCCTCACAAGGAACAAAATAGCAAACACTGTGATATTACTATTTATTTTTCAATTTTGGTAAAAACCAAACTAAAATACATAATTGACTTTAGTTAGCTTTAGAATTCTGTTCTCCTGAGAGTTAAAATATAATTAGGCAAGAAAAAATATGAACTAAATTATGGTTGGTTGATGTTTTTTAGGTGACTCAGCTTGATGTGATAATTAATCTATTTAGATTAAATTAAATGTACATATGCAAATCTTTATATTATACAGATGAACTCAATTTTATTTTTCTATTTTAGAATTAGTACATTTTCTAACACAAAGCTAAAAACACAGATCAATAAAACAACAAAACTCATGTAAATTTCTACTATAAAGTATACTTTATTTTTCTACCCAAGATTCTGACTTTTTCTCTTATTATCCTACTATCCAAATCATCTTTTGCTGGAGATACTATTGCTGGATTGCAAAATACATATATACATACTCATATATTTTAATCATTCAATCTTAGTCTGACAATATAACAAAAAGAAGTCTTCGTGTTTAGTTGTTACTCTTTATTACGAAATATTTTTATCTTAAAATTCTGTGCTATAATCTAGACTGTGTTCTAAAATATATTTTATTTGTGTTCTTAGTTTAATCCCTATGGAAGTTTTTTATAATTCCAGCACTGAAAACGCTAAGGCAATAAGTATGCAGAAGATGTGAATTATTTATTTACACAAATGACTTTTAAGTTGAGGCCAACATTAATTTGACTAGGTCACTGGCTTTGGAGAGCTGAAAGCCATTTAAATATCTAGAGTCAATGCTTTTCAATTAGCATACTAAAGTCTACAGTTTCTACATAATGTATACTCACTTCAAGAAATGGTTTTATTGGTGAATATATGTCTTTATTACATAGCTTCATTAGTCAGATTCTATCATGTTTAATAACATGACTTCAAATAATTTTCTTATTAATTATTGCCAGGTGCCAAAATTATTTATACACTAAGTTATGTACATACTAGATACCGCTGGTTCATCTTTTATTGTGTCATTGATGATGGTGTTATCTAAAAAAAAAAAAATAATTAGTGATGTTTATACTTTGGATAAAAGAAAGCTTTATTTCTCATAAAGGGTAGCAGCCTGTCAGGTGGCCATTCCTACAGGCTGGGAAGCAGAGCCCAGCCAGAAGCCGGGCACAGGTGCTTCCCAGAAGAGACAAAAGGCGATGGGATTTTATACTGAGTAGGGGGGCCAAATATACATATTCAACAAGCTATAGGGGGAATCATAAATATTCATGAACCGAAACCACGTACATGTTTCTGGTGTCCCCTTGACTGAAAGGGGTCCATACAGTTAGCAGAGGATTTAGTATTAATATTTTATTTTTTGTTCAAAATGGTGAGCCTTTGTAAGAATTATAAATCAAACCAGTTGTCCTTCCTCCTCGTCTCCATTGGCAATTAGCAAATCCAAGCTAATTTCAGAAATTTTGGAAGGATTTTCCATTGATTTTTTTTTTTTTTAAGATTCATCTCCTCAAAATAAGACTTCTTGTGGTTAGCTAAATTATGGATTCAAGTTTTAGACCTTATGAGGTCTCTGTGTAGGGAAAACTTTCTGTTACAGACTATTTCAGATTCCTGCTTTCAGTTCTCTTCACCTTGTACCAAGTATTTAACTGTAGAATTAGTAATGCCTTTTGTTAAATAACACACTGTTCTCTCTGTAAACCAGCTTACCTGGTTTGATTATTTAAATTCTCTTTTTTCCTCACATGTAAATGTGCTCATTTGTAAGTCTCTTTTTTATTTTTCTTGCTCACGCTGGCATTTTTATACTCTGGGTACTATGCTCTCTCTAAGCTAGAGAATTTTTTAATTTTTTTCTTTTTCTGCAATTAATAGAGCATATGCATTATGTAGGAGTCCCTGTTTTTATTTTCCCCAGGAAATATTTGAGGCAACAAAATGATTTATTGCAACTTTAAGTTTATTAGAAGACAAAAGCCACGACATTCTTCACCAACTCACAGACTTGCGTGTCTTGTGTGTCATTCTATGCAGCATTCTGTTTAAGCAAACAGAACTTTGAATATGCATTAGAAACATCAAATCTTGCTGGTACAGGCCTTAAGCCACAATGCAGGACTTTAAGTCTCTGGGAAGCTGTTCATTTTCCTAATCTTTCCCTCAGAAGAGTGGGATGTTGGCTCCAGACAACTGGCAATTTTTTAATCACAGTTATTTATTCATTTATTATATTCTTTGCTTAACCATACTGAAACATAAAACTCAATTTGATCCTTCTACCATGATCTGCATATAAAATATGTATCTTATTCATCTACACATTTATCTATTTTATTGACAAAGAAGAGACCTACTTTTGAAATCTTGTATTAATTCTTAACTCAGAGAACCTGATGGACCTATATCTGATGAACTGTTCCAACCATGCCACAGGAAAAGTGGTCTGTATCTATCTCACAAATCAAAATAACTTTCAGGAAACTTTTGAAATTTGAAACAGTAGATAACATAACTCCGTAGGTAAGGGAGAACAAAGTGCTTTACAAATTTAAGACATTTTTCTCATTGCATATGTTCCTAGAATGTGAATTACTAAACTTTTTTATAAATAAACTGGTCTTAACTGGTTTATTCTTCTTATTTCTAAAACTACAAATAGAGTCAGATACAGTTCTATCTTGTAGTGAGTTCTGTTATCTAGTGAACACAGTTATAATGAAATTACACTGGATTATTATGCAGATACACACATATTGATGTGTTTTGCCTTTCATTTTTAGATTGAAATCAATTCCACTTTAGAGTCAGTACATTCTGGGTAAAAGGGATATCCCACTGTGATTTCAGCATAATAAAGGATGATTGAAGTGTCAATAATTCAGCTGTGTTTTGTATTACAAAGTTAAACATGGTCTATTCATTTAAACAAAATGGTTCAAAGTAGATGGGGTGTCAGGACAATAGAGCACTGTGGAACAAGTTAAGTACATGGCATCATCCATTGAAAAATGAAAAATAATTAACTTGACCCTGGACATGACTGCTCAAAATCTCATACTTCAAAAACAAGATCCTCATAAGCACCACAACTTTCTAAACACATGTGACTTTTAATTTTCTTGGATATTATTGTAGACAATGTGATATCATTTGAATGAATTGTTTTAAAGTTTCTGAAAAGGAATTGATAAATTTATAAAAAGCCCAGAGATTTCATTGTTTGTGTATTTTGAAAAATTTTCTTTTGAGGGGGATGGAGGCAGGTGTATAGGGATAAGAGATTCCAAACAGAACAATAATTCTCTCAGCAATGAACTGGGATACTTTGGCAAAGTATAGATATCTGCATTCGGATTCTTATTATGGCTATTGACTTCAAAATAAACAATAATAAAATAACTTTAAGAATTACAGTAGGAATTTAGACCACTTCCTTCTTTTAAAAACATTATGTATATATGAATATATGGATATAAATTGGCATTGGGAATAACTTTATGGAGATCAGGACATGCTATCCCAAAATATTGCACTTTAACATTTGAGAAAACAGCAGAAGTGTTATGTAGATAGCAAGAGATTCCAGGTCTCCTATTGACAAAAGTGTGTGCTATTGCCTTGGTGCAATTGCCTTATGTGGGAAGAAGGACAAGCATGGGCCCCAGTCCCCCATCTTGGTTCTGCCCCACCCTAATTCTGCCCTGAGCTACTGTCATACCTGGGGAAGGAGGGAATACCCTACGAATCTGCAATCAGAACTCAGCACACCAGCTGCAAAAGAATGCAAAGGACACTCTAACCCACAGGCCAACAGCATAGGTATCATAGGGTCCAGAAATTGACCTAGAAAACAACCTGCATGCCTAGAACAACACAAATGCAGCTCCCAACTGTCCAATCAGAGTGATTTCATGATGTCACTGCCACTAGGGAGGTCCCAATCTGGGCACTATAAAACAAGAGGCAGACCATAACCAGGCCTTTTTTGCACCCTTCCTTCTGCTCTCCCTTTGCTACAACAATGGGTCCAGAGTCATCTGTGGCATATGTATCATGCTCTGTAAACCTATGTCTTGCTGTTGCTCTGTAATCCTATCTTTCTCTTCTCCATAAACCTCATTTTTGTGCTTGGTTTACTTTGGTTCATCTGGTCATTCTTTGACCATGAGTGTGCCAAGAACTGACATTTCAGATTGAAATCTGACAGAAGCACAAAGGTCTCTTTGCTCTTCTTCTGCTGTTCTCCCCTGGAGTAGACCATAAAAGAATTCTCTAACTCGCTTCTAAAGCAGTTCATAAGATCCTCATTCCAGAGGGTTCCTCCCTATAACTGGAAAAAAGGAGCCAAAGACAAAAAGATGTCCAGAAAAATCTGAATGAATAGGTCTTCCTAAGTTCCCCCAACTTTATTACAATTAGGTCATGTCTCCTTTGTTCAATCATTCTTTCCCAGGACTATTTATAGTCATCAAAAATAAACATAAAAGTCCACAGATTTCCCTGTTTCTTCATTTCTGAAAGCTCACATGTCATATAAAACTCACATTAAATGAATTTGTATGCTTTTCTCTTAATCTGTCTTCTGTTACAGGGATCTTAGCCATTGACCGTGCAATTGATGAAGAAAGAAATATTTTCTGCCTTAAAACATCATGGTTGAGAGCTAGAAAGCAAAAATATAATCTCACCTCTGCAACTAAGCGGTAGTCTGATGTTTGGCGAATTCTTAAATTTGTCTGTGCCTTCATCTGTTCAAATAAAGTGCTGGGCCAGGACATCTCTGTGACTCTATGTAATGTTTGTACCCTCCTCTGGTTGAAAAATCAACTTTCTAGGCTTAAGTTTTCTCACACGAGAAATGGGATAACAATAGGTGCATATTGACAAAGACTCTCTTCTTGATCAAACTTTACTCAGGCTTCTTTGAGCTCTCTTTTTGACTAGGCCTCATACTTAGGCTCTGTCTTCAGCCTGCAGAGTCCAGTTGTAACAAGAATCTTTCTAAGTCAGTTTAGAGAGCACCCTCCTGTTGAAGTTCAGAAAACGATACCTCAAAGTATGGTGTTTGGCATGCTGAGTACTTCGAACTAAGGAACATGGAAGGGCCTCGGAAGAGCCTCAGAACCAAGATCTCTCTGCTCTTCTCCTGCCCTCCTGTCTCTCGTTCATCATTTTCCTCTGAAGCAAGACATAGAAATAAGAATTCATCTTCCCCAAGGTGGGTCACAGAAGCTAGAATCCTTTCTTTTTTCCCAGAGCAATCCATAAAACCCAGAAATATTAGACTAGGAGCTGGCCATAAAGAGATTCTCTGACCTACCCTTGCTTGAGAGTAGGTCTACAGACCCTCATTCCAGAAGAGTTCAACCCCATACCTGGGAGGAAGAAATGCTACAACACAGAGGTGAAGAAGAATTGAAGAGATAGGCCTTGCTGGGTTTCTCCACTCAAGTCTATTACCATTGGTTCGTTCCCTTTTTGTCCAATCACACTTCTTCATGGATGTTCACTCTTCATCAAAGCTCAGCATAAAAATGGATATTGTTCCCATTTGTCTTTGGGTCTTCCTTCTGAAGGCTCTCATGTCACATAAAACTTTGATTAAATAAATATATTATGCTTTTCTCTTGTCTTTTGTTATAGAAATATGAGCTGTGACTTTCATGAAGGGTAAGGACGGGTACTCCATTTTTCTGCTCCTACATTCCCACACTTGGTACCTGATCACCCTCAATATCTGATCAAGTTCCTCATCCCCACTTTTGATGTATAAGTCTTTGACCTGCTTTCAGTAAGAATCATGTTAGATCAGTTTAGCAAGAATCTTCAGCAAGAATCATGTTACGTCAGTTGAGCAAGAATCTGCCTACCCTTGATGTCTCCTTTAGTAATTTTCCAGTCACTGATCCCCCTCATTCTGGCACATTTCCAAGTGAATATATCTGTCTATGCTGACACAGGCACTGTATTATACTGTATATTTCATAATATGAGACCTCCTAAAACATGTTAGATACTACCACTGAATAAACAACTAATTGAGATCAATGTTGTCCTACCAAACTAGGTGGTATTTCTTTTAAAATATGTCTGGCATATGAAAGGATATCATAGTTGTACAGTTTGAAAGGTTTCTGTTACTGTTACAGAGTGACAGTAAGAACCTGCTTATTACTGGACCTCCTGTTCTTATCTTTCCTGGCACCCTCTTATTAAAGTGAAATCACTACCCGAAAGTTTCACAGAAACTACCTCCTGGACAGTATCTGTGTAATCTTAGTGTTCACAGCTTGAAAGAGTGGATTGTTTAAGTTATTTCAACATTTGAAGAAATTGAGGTTTTCAATATTGGTTCCTACCTGATATATATTGTTCATATCAACTTTACTTAGTTTACGTCTAATAGACACACATTCAGTTAATGCATTAAGTTTGTTATATCCGAAACTGAATTTAAATCTCAGATGATTCAGTGACACATTTTCTTTCCAGCAGCTCTGCTCTCAAGAACAGGTTTAAGAATTTATTTTAAAGAAATTAACCCATATTTGTTGTGAAAATTAAAATAAAAAATTTATTTAAGCAAAAATAAAAAGAGAAACCTTATATAATTGTAGGAACAAGGGATAACATCATGAAATTTTCAATTTATGTTTTTCCAGACATATACTATGCAATAAAAATGTATGTAAATTATTGTTACGAAATGGGAATCTACTATCCATACTGTTTTGTAATCTGCTTTTCTTCCTAGAAATATGTCATGAATATTCTTCCATGTTAATAAGATAAATTTTCTTTTCAAATATTGCCTTCATTCCCTTCTATGATTGAAACATATTTTTAAAAATCACACACTATAGTTGAATATTTGGATTGTGTCAATATTCTATAATAAAAATACTTTATTATGAATATTCTCTTCATATGTATTTATATATTTGTCCCATTATATTCTTAGAATATACTCTTAGAAATAATATGATGAAAGTTTACATATAATCTTTAAAAAATAACCAGAATTTTGCAAATTATACTCTTTTTTTTTTATTACAAATAAACTTATTTGTATTTGCTTGATGGCACTTCACCACTGCGCATCCCCCCCTTCATAGCCAGGCTACTCTCATTCCTGTTTCTCCATTCTGAAATTTTTGTGTTTTCTTTTTCCTTCATCTAGCACTTTTATTTTATTTCCTACTGCCTGCTGAATTTGTAAACAACAGATCAAAGAAGAAAAATAAAATAAATGACAGCCCAATATTGCTTAAATGCAAACACATAATGTTGGATTTCAACTTAAAACAATATTTGCACCAATAATGTATGAAAAGTGACCTGTGAATTAATATACACACATCTATGGAACTACAGAGACAAATACTAAAGGTAATAAAGAATTTCTCTATTTTTCAGTTCTCCATTTTCTTGATCTCACAATAAAATTTATGAAAAGTACTCAGCAAGCCTCAGTCCTACATTTGACAGATTGAGAAGTATTATATATTAACATCTAGTATTGCCTAGGGATTTCTATATAAAAGATTAAAACTTCATGAACAATGAATAGAGTGAGAATGCTTTTCCCCATTTACAAAAGTAAATGTATAAAAATGACTCACCAATCTGAAATTAGTTCACTTTATGCTAATAGTTCATAGGATGAAAGTTAATACTAAGAATAAAGAAAATAGAGGTAAGAATTTGTGGAATCTTGGATAGATTAAATCAAAGATTAGCATTTCAGAATTTAGATGGGTGGTTGTAACAAAGCAATCTGATATATATCATTCTTTAATAGAGCTATTGAAAAGATTACAGAGAGATTATGTAATCAAAAACATAATTCTCTTAAAATGAATGACATTACTTTTTTTAAAAAATTTTTTAAGAGCAGCATATTTAATGAGCTTTAGCCCAGAATACAAAGCAAGGTGCTAGCAGTTGTCTCAATGCTAATATTAATACAATTGTAAACAGTGGCTTTTTCTTCTCCCATAAGACATTGATTAATATATAGAGATCATTAAACTTTTTTACATCTTATATTTGTAAATCTTTCTTCTGTATTCCTAAAGTACACACATACGTTCAAAATTGTAACTGAAGTTTTCACAATACCATCAAAGTTTATTGTTGTCACTGCACTTAGTATATTCCTTTACTAAAGCCCTTTTCCATATTGGAATTTTATTGATCTTTTCAAACACTTTTCTCCTCCTCTATAATAACTTTTGAACAGCTATCCATAATTCATTCCTGGGTTGATATCCCTAGCTCAGTGGTTTATACACTGTAAAATGTCCAAATTAGGTCCTGATTTTTCTCCCTAGAAGCTTACCCAACTATCTTCTACATAGAGTCTATGCATCACACAGATGAAGCCAATAGAAAAATTGTACAAACAAGTTTTTAGGGATATTAGGATTGATTCCTTTAAATTATAAATTCATTAATATAGGGTTAATTCTGACAATTTAAAAGTTGTAGTTTTACCTTTGCAGTAAGTACCTTCTTATAAAAACAAAGAGATTATAAAATAAAATTTGTTTATAAAACTAGGTGACTTTCAAAACCACAATCAGATATAGATTGCTCAGTGTCACATTAACTTTTTTTTTTTTTTATTTTACACATTGCATGTGTTTTGTTGTCGTAATAGTGGGATAAGCCTGGATGGGCTTTCATGGGTCCATGTTTTCTGAAACTCTGTTTAATAATGATGTTATTATGGTTAATAATCATTAGTTGGTAGTAATGAGTAAGCTCCTAGCAAATACAGATTTGTTTTTCTGGCCTCTATTTATTACCTCCCACATTATAATTGCTCCTTGACTAGGTGCCATCACTGATGAGATGAGCTGTCCTATTGCAGACATTTGTGCCTGGGTGGAGGTAATTGCTGACTCCAGCCTTCCTGAAGCACACCTTATTTTCACTGGTTGCTGCTTTGGAAGGAGTGTAGAGGAAATAAAAGTAGTAAACATTGAATAACTTTTTAAATTTTAAATATGTTTTTCAAACATGAATCATTATTACTCTTCCTGTGACTCTTGATGGGGGTCAGACCAATTGCCAAAATCGCCTTTTATGAAGATATTTTTGATACTTTAAATAATTATTGCTGAAGTTAATTTAGTTTGAAAAAGATATATTTGGTGACAATTTAATATACTCACACTCTTTGTTCTCCTGTCATTCTCTCAGCATGTGACCTGCTCTTGATTATAATTTAGAGGTAAGTTTTCTGCTGTCACATAGGCTGAACTAGAATGACATTTCATTTTCTTAAGATATGCATACCCTGGAGATGGCTGGTTAATTATAATGTGAAAGCTAAAGCAGGAGGCGAAATCATGGGACACATGAAAATCAAACACTATTATGTGCCTATAATTTCAAAAGGCTCATTTGTCTTTCTGGAAAACCAGGGGGAAGTTTGGTAGGGATAGGAATACAGCAGCCTGGCCTAAAGAGATGACCACCAGGCCCAGAAAAACTGGATACTGTTAACTTCCCAAGACTGTCTTTTTACACTTTATGAAAGACAATTTTAACAAGCGATTATGTCTGGGAAAGGGACAGGTTTTAGGAGGGATACAAAGAGATGTAAACTAAATCCATACTGTTTTATTTCTTAAAAAAGTTAATGAAGGTAATATAACAAAGCTTTAAGATTTAAAAAATCTTGTTGGGTTTAAATATTATGAACATCGGGCTCTGTGTTTTCATGTATATTTGAATTTATAAAATATGAATTAAATTAAAACAATAAGTGTTAAATGGGTAAAGTTAATTCTTCAATATCATCTTGGGATTTCAAAAAGGCAAAATCTTTCAGATAACTAAAATATCGGGAAATAGAGTAAATGAAATTAGTGTTGTGTGTGTGTGTGTGTGTGTGTGTGTGCGTGTGTGTATTTTTTTCTTAGAGACAAGTTCTTGCTCTGTCACCCAGGCTAGAGCGCAATGGCGAGATCATAGCTCACAATAACTTCAAACTCCAAGGTTCAATTGATCCTCCTGCCATAGCCTCCCAAGCTTGGACTATAGGTGTGTGCCACCACATCTGGCTAATTTTATTTTTTTATAGAGACGGGGTCTCACTATATTGTACAGGCTAGTCTCGAACTCCTGGCCTCAAGTGATTTTCCTGCCTCAGCCTTCCGAAGTACTGGGATTATAGACATGAGCCACTGCACCTGGACAAAATTAGTATAAATTTATTGCAGTAGAATAAATAATAATCTTCACAGAATTTTGAGTGCTTTACAAGTGGCAGATAACTTTTGGATGGGGATGTACAATTTAGTGAACAGAGCAAACTAATCTGTATGTAATTATCAACTCCAATCTTTCACTTGAGACCTCAGCCTAAAAGATAAAAGCTTAGAAGGAGACTTGATCAACAATACAACTACAATGTCAAGCATTAGCACGTGTCTTAATAAAAAGAACATGCAAGATATTATCTCAAACTTCAAAACTATTTTGGTACTTTGCCATCTGGAAAAATGCTTACAGCTTTAATTGTCACAGTGTGAAATAGCTGAAACTGAATTTGAAATAGAAAATGTCCAAAGAAAGGTGGTGAAAGCAATGCAGGAAAAGAGAATAATGAGAGATTTTGTGTGAGAATTCTTTAGTTATGAATGGCAAACTCAAGGAGAAGGGGTGTGATTAATATGAAGAAAAGTATGGACACCATGAATAGGGTGGACATCTAAGCCTGGTATACTATACAACTAGACATCTTTATGAGACGTTAATCTGTCTCTTATAAAACAAATAATACCTCCTGAAAGTAGAATAAGATAAAACTTCAAATGGGTTAATAGAACTTAGGCAAAAATTATTAGTCCCTAGTGAGAAACTGAGGGAAATATAGGTATTTAGGGTAAGAAAACCATTACTTCCCTTCTGAAGAAGGTCATAAAATCTTCACTAAAGATATGCCCTCCCCATACCAGGAGGAAAGGAACATCGTTATCTCTAATGACACCAGGACATGGAGGAGAATGTGAACAAACAGGCTTTGCTAAGTGCCTCCCAGTTTATTACCATTAGGTCATACTCTTTTCTCTTCCACTCATATTTCTCTATGACTGTCCACTCTTCATTAAACATAAGTATAAAAGTACACAAGTATACCTGTTTCTTTGGGTCTTTATTTACTTATGAAGACTCCTATGTCCTGTAAAACTTATTTTAAATAAATTTGTATGCTTTTCTCTCATTAATCTGTTCTTTGTTATAGGGGCCTCAGCCATGAATCTGGTGATAGGTAAGAAGAATAAATATTTTTCTTACCTACAACTATATATCTTCAGCTGTTTCTATTATATTTAGAGTTCAGATGATCTCTCTACCTTACTGCAATAATCTTGACATCTATTGCAATAGTCTTAAAGAAAATTTTTCTTACCACTTTAACAAATGTCAGAGTAATTTTTTCTTTAACACATTTTTTTTTCTTCTTCTTCTGCTGTGGCCAAATCCAGCAAAAGAATTTTCATATTCTTTTAAACATGGTATGGATGCAAATAAAATATGTTAATTCAACATTTGTGTCCTGAGTGATGTATACATGAAAGGTCTTGTCTGTACTAATCACTTGGGAATATATATTACTTCAAGCTTATGGACAAAAGAAAATAACACTCAGAAAATAACAGCGCAAGAGAGAAATCACATTTAATCAGTATCAGTAAAGATTTCATGAAGAATTGGAGGAATGTATAGGATAACAAAAGGGAGAGAGAATAGTTTTACAAAAAAATAACATCATAGTGACTCAAAACCAAGAGATTGGAATAATGGAATATGACCGAGGCATAGAATTAGGGGGTGTTGATGATGGCATGTAAAATCTGAGAGGTACAATAGACCCTCCCAATGGAAGATAATGGATGACTACACGAGGAATGTTCATTTGTCTCAAAGAAAATTGGATCTGAGAATAATACGTATGATATAAATCTCTGGTACTTACCAAAGAAAGTTACATGGAATCCAAAAATTCCACCTCTGTGTATTTTAGTTTCATCATTCACAACAAAAAATAAAATATTTTCCAAGTTTAGTTCTGTGATGAAAAAATATGATAATGGATGTGAGGTGTTTTATAAATTGTAAAACATGATTATGCAACTGTAAAGGATTATAACTTAATTCTCAATGCATTAGGGGGATAGTGAAGACTTTTGAGATGCTAAAAAGTATAATCATAACCTCATTTTATAAATCCATGATATCTCCCTCTAACGTTGCCCATGTAT
The DNA here is from genome assembly GCA_963575035.1 of Avahi laniger. Taxonomy (NCBI): domain Eukaryota; kingdom Metazoa; phylum Chordata; class Mammalia; order Primates; family Indriidae; genus Avahi; species Avahi laniger. The sequence continues at coordinate 19,408 of CAUYSK010068454.1, read as the reverse complement.
TTTTCAAAGTTAGAGGAAGACAAAATGGGAAGCAACAAGTCTATTGAGTGGTTCCAATGAAAGATAAGGAGAATTAAAACATAGCTACATGCAGTGAAGAGACAGATAGTATTGAATTTAAGCAAATAATGAGAAATGAAATCAAACAATAAAGAAGGTAAAGATGGGTCCAGGTTCCAACTGAGATGAAGATGGTGTCATTAATAGAGAGAGAAACCCATGAGGAAAAGGGTTTAGGAGAAAGATACTGAGTTTGACTTTGAAAATGCAGATTTAAGCATCTCAGTGAGACATACAGTTAAAAATGCCCAATAAATATTTGAAAATAAAGCATGGGAGAAGGGTCTATAATACAGATTTGGGAATCATTTATTAGTTATTTATTAATATTTTTTATTAGTATCAACTGATACAATAAATATAGACAATTATAGATGATGAGAAGAGGGCCTCTAGGGAATGTGTATGATAAAGAATGAATTTGGCTTCACCCAAAGAGAATTCTCGCCTTTGTCCTTGGCTGCTAGATGGTAACATCTAAACCCTTGAAAGTTCCAGAGATATAGAAGTGTCTTTGTTATCCAAGGTGGAATCTTGGAACTATACCTGTTAGTTTAAGCTAATGAGATGAGTGTGGTGGGATGTCCATATCCAATATGGGGCCTGGTCACACCAAAAAGACCAACCATATCATTTAGAGTGGCAGCATTGGGCCTCATTATATCAGCCTAAATTAAAAAGGGATGGCGGCTAAAAATTGAGTTCAAGTATGTGGGCAATTAATTAATCAATCATGCCTACATATTAAGCCTCAATAAGCTCTCTGGACACTAAAGCTCAGCAGAACTTTTCTGATTGACAATACTCCATGCGCACTGTTGCATACTGATGTTAGGAAACAATAGAAGCTCTGTGTTTGGAACTCTCCCAGACTCTCTTCTGTATGTCTTTTCCTTTGGCTGTTTCTAATTTGTATCTGTTCTCTGTAATAAGTATAACTGTGAGTATAATGGCTTTCGATGAGTTTTATGAGTCTTTTTAGTGAATTATGAAACTTGAGGGTGCTTTGGGGAAATCTCTGCATTTGTAGTTGGTGTCAGAAGTGTTGGGAAAACTTGGCTAGCTGGAGAGCTGTCCCCTTAACCTTCTAGTTTGGCCTACCCCAGATAGATTGGTTTAAACAAAGAAATCAGTGAAAGAGGAAGGGAGACAGCATTTAGGTAAGAAGACATGAGGAGAAGGCAAACCAAATCATATATGAAATGTACAAAATGATTTGATATTAGTTTAAGTACCACAGGGAAGGAAAGTTTGAAGAACAAAAGGAGAAGGTGAAGGAGAAAGAGAAGACAAATACAGACTTTGAATTTAGCAGAGTACAGACAGTCCTTGACTTACAATTGTTAGATTTACAATTTTTCAGCTTTACAATGGCTCGAAAGTAGTATGCGTTCAGTAGAAATAATACTTCAAACACCCATAGAACCATTGTGTTTTTTACTTCCAGTACAGTATTCAATGAATTATAAGAGATATTTAACACTTTATAATATTATAGGCTTTGAGCTAGATGATTTTGTTCCACTGTAGGTTAATGTAAGTGTTTTAGCCCATTTAAGGTAGATTATACTAAGCTATGATGTTCAATATGTTAGGTGTATTACATGCATTTTTGACTTAGGATATTTTCAACTTACAATGAGTTTGTTGGGATGTAATTCCATCATAAGTCAAGGACAATCAGTATTAATGTGTGGTGAAATTTGAAAGAATAGTTTTATTAGAATCATAGACAATAATCTTTTGGAAGGAGTTAAGAGATAAGTTTGAGAACTTCAAATGGTGACCATGAGCATTTCTATTTTGCAAAGAAAGCTGTAGAAAAACATCAGTCTCTATTACCTAGCTTTTGCTTCTTTGTTCCCCAGGATCTGTGATGTTTACTCTCCAGGTGAACTGTGCAGAACTACATTAAAGCCACTAGGATCCCTTCTGAATTTCAGGCTTAACTCTTAGCTTCAAAATAGGCTACATGGTTTCCATAACCCATTTCTTCTGGTACCTTTGAGAATGCTATTCTAAAGCGGGAGTAGACAAAGCTTCTCTGTAAATGTCAGATAATAAATATTTTAGGCTGTGCTGGCCACACAATCTTGGTCACCACTACTTGAATATGCTGTTTTCATGCAAATGCGTCCATAGACAATATGTAAATCAATGAGCATATGTATGTTCCTATGAAACATTACAAAAATAGGTGGTAGGCTGGACTAGAGACCATAGTTTGCCAATCTCTATTCTAGAGGTTGACTGTCACACTACTAGAAAACTTAGGCATATTTGTAGAAAAAGAAGACAGAGTTAGAAAAGCAGGAACAATATAAAGCTTTGAAATAAATTCAGTAAATGATAGGAGAAGGCCATAAGATACGGAATAAAAACTATTTGGGGAGAAGCTTGGCTTGGCAGGAGAAAGAACTGGAACAACAATGAGGCTGAATAAACAAGACAATGGTGATGTTGATAAAGCTCTATCTGGTAGCATCTACCTTAGTGAATGTAAAGTCAAGTCATCTACTGAGAGTGAAAGCACTTGGATAATACCAAGATCTTATAGGTTATCTATTGAAAATGTCTCATGGTGTCAAACAGCTGAAGATGGATAATAATATTAGAAAACAGTTATATAAGACAGCTAAGTTTCTTCTGAAACAAAAATCCCTCTGTTTCTATTCCTGTCTTGTGAGGCTGCTGTTCAAAGGGTATTACTATTCCACTATGAGGAGAAAGATTTTCCCAAACTTGTCCATTGTGACAGGCAGAAAAATATTTGCCTCCCCGATCCCAAAGATATCTATGTTCTTACCCCTGGAACCTGTGAGTATGTTACTTTACATAACAAAAAGGACATAACGCGTGTGATTAAATTAAGGATTTTGAGATTAGGAGATTACTCTGTATTATCTAGGCGGACCCATTGTAATTAGGAGATTTCTAATAAGAGGGAAGGAACAGAGTCAGTCAGAGAAGATGACCATGAAAGCAAATGTCAAAGAGGAGACAGATTTGAAGAGGCTGTCCTGTTGCTGTCAGCAGTGAAGATAAAAGGGGCCAACAGCCAATGAATGCATCAGTCTCTTGAAGCTGGAAAAGGTGAGGGCATGGATTCTCCCCGAGATCCTGCAGAAGAAATGCTGCTCTGCCAACACCCTGATTTTAGCTCAGTTAGACCATTTTAGATTTCTGACTTCTAGAACTACAATAAAATAAATATATATTGTTTTAAGTCACTAAGTTTATGATATTTGTCATAGTAGCAATAGGAAACGAATCTACCCATCAGTATAGTTGGCTCTCCTTTTCAAAGGACTTATTTCAGATCAGCTAATTATCATTTATTTATCTTGTCTGGTGATCTCACTTGGTGACCCGAACAAGAACAATTGATTTTTTTCATTGACTGATATGGATACCAGAAGCTAAATGGTCTATCACTTTTTGGGTATCTTCTACAGAGGACAACATAAAACTGTATAAAAAGAGATTGTCTTTGTCATACAGAAAGTTCATGACAAAAAATTGTACAGAATGCAGCATAATCAAGAAATTGGGCATACACAACACAAAATGGATTCCTGAGGTCTTTGGCTGGACTTACAGATATAGCAATAACAATTATTTCATGAATCAATATGTTTTAATAAAATTTGATTTGAATTTATGTAACTGAAAAAATTCTAGACCAATGCATAAACATCAGATAAAAGATAACTCAAAAGGAAAAGAGTGGAGAGCTGGACACAGTGACATAAGTCTGTAGTCCCAGCTACTCAATAGGCTGAGGTGGAATGGTTGCTTGAACCCAGGAGCTCAAGGCCAGTCTGGGCAACATAGAGTGATACTGTCTCTAAAAATAAAAAACTAAAATAAAATAAAGAGTGAAGCTAAAATTAATTGGAATAAACATGTTGAAAAACCATGTCATTAGCAGGCATATTGAGATTCCTACAATTGACATTATAAAATAGGAGAAAGAAAAATTAGAAAACAGCTGTTAAATAATTGAATTAGGTAGAAAATTATCTTAAAGACAAGTAGATGACAGTAAAAAATGGAAGAGAATATTAAAAATAAATGGTATGATCTTAAATTGAGTCCCTAGACAAATAGCCAACAAACATATGAAAAAATGCTCACCATCACTAATCATCAGGGAAATGCAAATTAAAAGCACAATGAGATATCACTTACTCCTGGTAGAATAGCTTTTATTGAAAAGTCCATTCTACTAAGTGAAGTATCACAAGAATGGGAAAAGAAGCACCACATGTACTCACCGTCAAATTGGTGTTAACTGATCAACACTTATGTGCTCAAATCATGGTAACATTCACTGGGTGTCAGGCAGGTGGGATCAGGGAGGAGGGGATGGGTATATTCACACCTAATGGGTGCGGTGTGCACTGTCTGGGGGATGGACATGCTTGAAGCTCTGACTTGGGTAGGGCAAAGCCAATATATGTAACCTAAACATTTGTGCCCCTGTAATATGCTAAAATAAAAGAAAAAAAGTCCAAAAACAATAGATGCTGGCATGGATGCAGAAAGGAAGAAGCATTTATACAATGTTGGAGGGATTGAAAATTAGTACAATCCCTATGAAAAACAGTATGGAGATTCCTCAAAGAACTAAAAGTAGATCTACTATTTGATCCAGCAATCCCACTACTGGGTATATATTCAAAGGAAAAGAAGTCATTTTATCAAAAAGACACCTGCACTTGAATATTTATTGCAGCACAAGTCACACTTGCAAAGATCTGGAATCAACTCAAGTGCCCATCAATTCATGAATGGATTAACAAAACGTGATATATATATATATATATATATATATATATATATATATCAAGAAAAACTAATCAGCCATAAAAATGATGAATTAATGACTTTTGAAGAAATTTGAAAGGAATTGGAGACTATTATGCTAAGTGAAGTATCTCAAGAATGGAAAAAAAACGCCATATGCACTCTCTAACAAATTGAAACTAACCGATGAGCACACAAATGCACAGAGGAAAGTAAAAGTCATTGGAAATCAAGCAGGGGGTTGGGGGGAAGGGAGGGGCAAAAATCCACCTAAAGAGTACAGTGAACACTATTAGGTTGGTAGGCACATTTACTGCCCTGACTCAAGCCATGTAACAAAAATGTGTACCTCCTTAATATTTTGAAATGTTTAAAAAAAGAAACTGTGAGAGCCGTCTAGAAACAATATCATGTGCAGGCACTAACTGTGACCCCCTCAACTAGTTGGAACATAGGAGTAAACGAGTGGGAACAGCTCTGCATTGAAAAAGTCAGGTTTGCTTAGTGAAGAGAACTGAAAAAATGTAATGGAATTATAAAAACTTAAACAACCCATGTATTTTTAAAAAGTCAGATTGCTATTTTTCTTTTTAATTTTGTGAGTCCTTTTGCCAAGATTTAAAATTTAACTGGTAAGAGGAAATTTTACCTGAATGGACCCTATGGTACTCAGTTGAGCCATTGTTTTGCCTAATGTTTAGGAAATTATTCTCTCACTATTACCATAGAGGAGGAAGAGGAGAAGGTGGAGGAGGGGAGGAGAGGCAGGGGAAGAAGGAGAAAGGTAGAGTGGGCAAGGGAAGGAGAAGGAAAAAGGGAAGGAAAAGGAAAAGCTTTAGCAAAAGCACAGCTAACAACAGTGGTCTGTTACCTCTGCCTTCACTCTATTCCCAACCACTTAGCACTTTTTTAGCAGCTTTCAGAACATTGTAAATATTTTCACAGAATACGGAATCCCCACAACAAGGCTTAGCATAATGGCACTCAGAAAACAGTTGTTGATGACAATGAGATTTGCCTTCCAAATATTATCACCACTTTAATGAGGAGTAAAAGGTAAGGAAAAACAGGGTTATAGATTACCAATTTGGGGTAACTGGTAGTTAAATAAAAAGTAGAACAAAATGTTGTTTTACTTCCTCTTTTTTATTACTCTATAGTGGACGTAAATATGAGAGGATGTAGTGAGTTGCGTTAGTCAAGAATAAAACCAATTCCTTCTCAGGTCTAATCGCAGAGTATAAAGTCATTCTTCCCTGAACATCACTTTTCTTAAGAAGGAGAAATGCTCAACTGTGTTATAGCAGAACTTCATCCAAGATCATCCTCTATTAATCTTTACAAATGGCTTTGAAAAACAGTGGGTAATCATGATACTTGTGTGTAAAATATATAAAATAACTTATCTTTGAGTGTTGTCGGGGCTGCAGATTTGGAATTTGGCAGAGTCCTCTATGTTCGGCGCCAAGCTATTTTAGGGTTTCTTCGAATTTAAGCAGAGTAAGGAAAACGTCACCACTATCATCTGGGTAAAAGTTGAAGAATTATACTTAATAGGATGAAGTTCTGGTTGTTTTGTAAGGCTTTTAAAAAAACTATCTGCACAAAAATTTCTCCCCATTAAAAAACCCCACAAACTAACCTTCCTTCTTAATGTTTTCCATGTTTCTGTTTAATGAGAATCTGAGGCTTCTAAATGCCGTTTCTTCTAAATGCTTCTAGCTGACTTTGCCTTTTGTAAGAGGGAATGCTTAGTGGGTCAGCAGTGAAGAGAAAGGGTTAGGACTGTATCAGTTTATGAACTAGCCTAAATGTTCAGAGAAACGCATGTGGAAAGTTTAAAAGTACTTTCTCAGCCAGAAAATTGTTTGCATTTTAGTATATGTGCAACCAAATGCTGCTCGTTGTTTTATCATAAAACCTCTAACCTTTCATGGCTAAGGACACATCTTTAAGTCCACTTCCCCCACCCTTCACTCTTTTTTCTCATACAAAATTTTGGCACATAAGTCAACATTATTTTAAGTATTCCTTCAGATGCATAAAACAATTGTAAACCATGAGGCAATTCACAAGTTGGCGAAAATTGTGTCAGCGTTTCCACTGAAAATTAAGTCAGTCATCCAATAATGAAGAACGTGTCTCAGAACTGTCACGTCTTTCTGATCTGCTCCCTAGGATCCTTTGGGCTCACAGACTTTTTCCACAGCCGTCAGTATGCAGCACTAGGAGTCCCTCCACTTCTCCATGCACAGATTTTTTCAGTTTCTTCTAGCAGGCTGCATGCTGACGAAGAAGGCTTGCAGTCTCATTCGCCAGTGGCAAATTCTGGGATACATCTACCAGCATCCCGATTGGGGGAGTTAACGTGTATTGTGTTAGGCATCCTCTAATTAGGGAAACACAACTAAAAGCTTGTTGAAGTATATTCCTTTGAGTTAAAGCAAGTAAGATGTGATGTCTTGAAATGTATGTATAATGGATAATTTGCTGGAATCAATTACTAGCCTGCTTTGCATTTGATCATCCATTGCTTATTACTATATAGAAGACTTGTATTATTATCACAGAATCCTTTATACTATTATTTTAATTATAGTAATAATAATTACATATAAAGTGAGGGGTAAAAAATTACAGAAAATATGTTTATTAAAAGATTTGTAAAAATTATTTCTGACTGCAACAAAATATTTTTTGGTGATTTTTCCATAAATATACTTCAAATGAAATATGTTTTTGATAAGACACAGTGTTTACAGGAAACATTTTCAATATTTTGTCTTATGAAATTGCTTATTGAAGGTATATCTACATAATTCATACGCAAATTTATTCCATATCCCCATAATTAACTATGTATCTCTATATAATCTGCCCCCCAAAAAATCTGGAAATTCTTGGTAGTGGAAGTCAAAAATAAAATAAAACATTTTTTGTTCTATTTCCCTTCTCTGATACTTTTGATACTCTATCTACTTTGGATAGTTTCTTTAATAGCAGATTTCAGTATAACTTTTGTATAGGTGTTTTGGTTTTAACTTTAATTAAGGCTGAGTGAAATGCGTAAATAATAATGTAGCTTAGAAATGGGACATAACTTCAACAGCAGCAAAACCCATGTTTTATTTGCCTAAGTCTTGCAGGATATTTTTTACATGGTTTTCACAAAGTCAGTGAAACTGTAAAATATTAGGTATTCACTGAGCACCTAATATGTGTCAGGCTGTGTGAAGGCAATGAACTTACAAGGATGCTGAAAAATAGAGCTCTTCCCTTTTAGTAAAACTTTTTTACATTTGAAACATTTGCAAAACACAATGTGCTTATTGGAATAAAAGGTATTATTTTAAGAAGAAAAGCTCTGAATAAGGATGATCATCATGCACCAGCAACAGGTTGATATACCTGATGTTATTGATGGCGCAGCTAACAAAAGAGATGAAATCATTGGGAAAGATTAGTTCAGTGGTCAAGATGAAATTGAGTATGACTCAAAAGACGGAGAAACTTAATAATAAGTTACATTATGGCTTAAATTCCCAAACAATGATACTCCATATGATTTATAAATGAACCAAAGGAAGGAGTAGGAATATTATCTGTAGTTATATAAAAGGATGAAAAAGAATAGTGTAGATTGGAAAGCCTCTTCTGTCTTGTGTCAGGCTCGGTGTACATATGTGTCCATTTAGGCGGGGGATTAAAGAAATTCATGAATGATTTAAGTCATCATTTTACAATTTAAAATTTAATTCAGGACCTATCTGAGCCTATGTTAAAATATCAGCAAAATATCATAGCATTTTTTTTCAGAGTTAGGTGGTAGGTGAACATTTTACCAGTTTTTGCCACTTTCAAATGTTCGAACTTAAGGTTTTGTGTCTATGTTCACAACATGTTCCTATGCACAGAAAAAAAGTAATTTTATGCCTACATGAAAATTTCTGATTTTATTTTTCATATAGAATATCTATTTACATAAACAAATTCATGTTTTGAGGAAACACACATTGTGAGTTCAATTTAGATATCAATGAGTGAAAAATTTCTCAAATATCTGGTCTGGTTGAATGACTTAAACCAAACATTTTGGTAGATAACCAATTCCTACCTCCCAACTTGTTAAATGACATCAATCAATTTCAGGCTTATGAATCTCTCTTAATTCCTTTCATGAATTGTTCGATTAATACATTGCACCATTGCCTTTCGTAAAGTGGAACTAACTTGAGACAAGTTGAAAAGAAAGAAATGATGCTGTGTGATATTGTTAACTGAAGAACTGGGTTGTAGGTAAATTGTTGCCCAAGGATGGGAATGTCTGCTTTGAAGAAAAGATAGGATGCATTTAATAAGTTGTTAAAATAGAAATTAAAAATTAATTAGAATATTAGATCTGTAAGAAACCTTAGTTTTGACTTTGTCTAATCCTTTTGCTTTACATGAACTGGTTGATGCTTGATCCAGACCATTTTCCAATACATTTCCTTTCATCTGATCCTCTCCATGGAAGCCAGATGCACCAGAGATAAATTTCTATTATAAAGAAAACAAGCTGGGTATCAATTTACCAAATGTGATGGGTGAATTAAAGCACCTCAGAGGAGTGCATAGTCAAAAAGGCAGGAAGGAAAACTCTTCTCAGGATGAAGAATTCTGAAATAATTGCTCCTTCTAATGGAACCACCATTTGATGAGTTTCTGTGTCAAGATCAAATTCTCCATCAGAGGCCTTATATAGGTGAGTTCCATAATTGCAAGATCTGTGGTTTTCCAATAGTCTCCTTGTTTCTGTTTTATTTTTTAAAGGCTGATCATATTTAAGAATATTACATTAGATAAGTTGCAAATAATGAACGTAAGATAGGAAACAGATGAGATTTTAGCCTTTGATGGTAGGAATCGTGTGTGTGTGTGTGTGTGCGCGCGCGCGCGTGCATGTGAGTATTTGTGTGTGTGTGTCATATATATATGTATATAGTGATATAATACTATCACTAGATTCCTTAGACTTGAATATTAATAAAATGCTGTTTGGGATGGAAATTCAGATTTAGTTGCCTGTATGATGCTATCCTTAGGTATATATACCAGTTCTTATAATTTCAAAAAGGCCATTGTGGACTGCTTTTTTTTTTTTTTTGAGAACATTGTTTGCTTTAAAATTTTGTTTGTCTTTTCAACTAGTCTTTATTATATACTTATTTGACAATTCTTTTTATGGATTTCACAGTATCAGGCTTGGAAAGATACAACAACACCCAAAACCTTAATTCAAGTTCCGTAATTCAAGATTATGAAACTGTTCACATGTCTTCGCTGCCTAAAGAAAAAAAACATGAAATAAAAAATGAGCCTTTTATACTTGCCTTTGTCAGATTACCTTGGTGTTCTTAACTAGGACCACCTAGCTACCTACTAATCTTTACCTACCTATAGCAAGCAAATCCTTTTCCAAGAAGGTGTCATCTTTGCAGGCTTTATGTGCCAGCCAACACCACTCACTCACATTCCCTGGACCATCACATGTGGTAAGTAAATAAATTTATTTTCTTATCAATGCTAGTTTTTCATATGTTTGTTTAAACATGTTTTATTTACCACATTACCTGCTCATCTTTAAGATGTCTTAGTTTCCTCCTCATTCAAAAGTACAGAAATTTTCTCTTTTTCTTGGGCATATGGGTTTCCTGGAAGTGTCATGAAGGGGTATATCTAAATGGAATAAGTCAGAAAAGAACTAAGTGCTCAGGCATGCCTCTTGTAAGACAATGAATTAAAAGATTCAGGCTGCTGATGCAGCAAGCTAATCTGCTTGTGGTCCAGGAGTGGGTGGTACTCACATGGTCAGCTAGGCTGTGGGCATAGGCTCAGCATTCTTCTGGCTCCAAAGCATATCAGCAATGACTCTCATGAGATCCATTGCTATTTTGGTGTAAAGCTTGGGTTGTGAAAATAGAGTCACAGTAGGCATCTTTTCCTCGAAATACCAAATAGTTTTATCACTAGAAATTCTACACCTCTTCCCTAGCTGACCAAGAGGTCTTAAAACTCAAATACTTGTAACATAGCAAAGGATAGGAAGGAAAGAAAAAAAATCCCATTCACAGAATCTGAAGTTTTACATCCTTCTATACTCAGAGAAGAGGTCTCTTTCTCTGTCAATTTAAATTCGTACTCTTTAAAAATTTTCTTCTATTTAAAAGCTAGAATGCAACTCTGATCCCCAACTGGTAAAGCTGAATATAATTTTTCCAGTCCCTGCTCTATTCATTCTTGCTTATGAAATTCTATTCTTTAAAGGGATGCCAGAGGTGTTTACCTTATTACTACTCCTGTTACAATAAAAATAATATTTTCTTTTTTTATATAAGACTAAATGATCCAGTCTTTACATAACATTTTCCCAGTAGTCCTAGTCAAGCCACTGCCTTTCTGATGCAGAAATCTGTGTTTCCTTTAACTATAGACCAAGGAGAGAAGCTTGTTAGGATGGTTTTTTTCCATGTTACTCTATAACAGTAGGATTATTCAAATCTATTTTTTGTTTTATGCTAACGTTAACTATTTCACTGTATTCTTTTTAAATGTAATTCATCAAAATGTGTGTTGTTCCCACTTCCAGGTAAACTGTTCTACCTGCTTCCCTGTTTCCCCACGTATAAACACAGACACACAAACACACGTATATTCTGTCTGTACTGACCTCAAGGTTATAACCAAGGAGATATTCTTCATCTGGTGACAAAAGATACAAAAAGCCCCTTGAGGGCTGAGTTTGCAAGCCTGATCTTAAAAAGGTAATATTAATGCCATCAAAAAAGAAAGAGACTTTCTTATGATAGGATCAGAGTGCAAATATGTCATCAAATGAAATTGGACACTTGAGGGCTCTTCATAGCTCCTAATTATTGACTGGAATAGCAAACTGAGTGATTTGTAGGCAACTAGCTTGTAACACATTGAAATGAAGGAACCATATGTGAAAAATGTGTGAAATTAACAGAAGCAGTGTAACTCCTTCAGCATTTTAGATGAAAAACACATGCAATTTGAAACTTCAGATTTGCTATTTCAAAGACCCTAAGAGCATCTGTTAGGGATTGCTTGATCTAATCTCTAACACAGCACACGCAGTCAGCTTTTCAGCATGTCACACCATTACTAAATAAAGAGCCAGAAAATGAGCAGGCAGGTCACTTTTCACCTCATTAACACAGCAGGAGGGGGCTCCGGAAAACAAGATGCCAGCAGAAGCCATGGGGCTTGCTAGTATCTCTTCTGAATAACAGAGAAAGGACCCAGCTGTGTCCTCCCTCTAACTCTGCACTTCTGTTCTTTCCCATGCAACCTTTTCCCTTTTTTCTGACCTTTCATCAGTTTGACCCCTGTAGTGTTCATAAACCACCATGAAGTCCTATCTGTGGAATACATAATTTATCCTTCTTTTTCACCATGGTAGAGCTTAGTTTAAACAAAATTATATTCAATATGATATGAATACATAGTCTTTAATGTCCTTGACCATATTGAAACTTGGAGTCCTTTGGACACAAACATGGAGAAGATAGTGAGAGAGCAGAATTTATTTCATTCTCTGACCTGCTTCTTACATAAAATTGCAAAATCAAAGTTTAATTTCTGCTTTTTGAGATTTGTTTTTATTTCCTTCATCTTTACTTTCTTTTTTTCTTTCTTTCTTTCTTTTTTTTTTTTGAGACAGAGTTCCCTGGACTAGAGTACTGTGGTGTCAGCCTAGTTCACAGCAACCTCAAACTCCTTTAAGGGATCCTCCTGCCTCAGCCTCCTGAGTTGCTGGGGCTACAGGCATACACCACCATACCTGGCTAATTTTTTCTATATTTTTAGGGTCTCACCCTTGTTCAGGCTGGTCTCCAACCCTTGAGCTCAAGCAATCCTCCCACCTTGACCTCCCAGATTGCTAGGATTATGGGTGTGAGCCACCATGCCTGGCTGATCTTTAGTTTTCTTCATCAAAGTTATCATCATGATGGTGACATTTTCATCAGTCTTTTTAATTTATTTTTTTATTTTTTATTTTTTTTTAGACACAGTGTTTCACTCTGTCACCCAAGCTGGAGTGCAGCGGTGTGATTATAGCCCACTGCAACCTTAAACTCCTGGGCTTAGGCAATCCTCCTGTCTCAGACTACAGGCATGTGCTACTACACTCAGCTTTTTTGTTTGTTTGTTTGGTATGTTATCCAGGTCGGTCTCAAACTACTGGGCTCACGGAATCCTCCTGCCTTGGCCTCCCAAAGTACTGGGATTATAGGCATGAGCCACCACATCTGGCCTCATCAGTCTTGATTCCTGCGTGACTGCCATGATGGGATTTCTCCTGCCAACTCGAAACAGCCAAACAAAACAAAAAAACACAACTTTATATTTTAGGTCATCAAATTTGGGAATTATGTGTTATACAGCATAAGGCAGCTGATCAGAGTAATAAAAGAGCTAAGATTTATTGGGCAGGGGGGGATTGCCCCAAATTTGTGTTCATTCCTTTATAATCAGTTATCTCAATTAATGCTCATAACAGTCATGTGAGGAATATACTATTGGCATCGCTGATTCAGAATGAGAAAACTGGGATTTGTGGGTCTTTAATGTTTTCACGCTTCTCATACATCATTTCGGAATTACTTTTCTTATTTTTTTCCTCTATCCACCGTTGCAGTGACCAGTTCCCAAAGGATGTTGATGGGCTCAACAAAGGAGAAATCACACCATGCCTTGGCTAAACATACCTCTCAGTTCTTGCTCTTAGCTTTCTGCATCACAGTGTGGGGCAACCACAGCTTTACTTTTGTGCAAGCATAAGCCAGAGCCTATAACCAGAATATAAACCAATAAAGTTCGATAGTATTAAATGCCTGTGCATCTATGCCTGACCCACGGGGAACAGGATACAATGGGAAATGTACTCTTTTCCTTTTCCTCTTTTGCAGGCAGTTCTGAGACACATCTCATAAGACTCCTCAGAAGGTCCAAAGTCAGCATTCAGCTTGGTAAGACATTCGTAAACTGGCTTTCCTTCCTTCCAATTGTCTTGGATGCCTTCTCCCTTGGATCAGACAGATGAGCAAACTACTGACATACAAGCCTTCATCTCAGTCTCTACTTTAGGTAGAATCAAGAATAAAACACAAAGTAACTAGCTTAGGGGCACACGGTTTTTGTGGCAAATCTAGGATCAATGAAGACTAGGGGCAGAAAACACTCCCCTAACCACTATTAGACAGTATTTTAGTATGTGATATCATTTGTATTATTTTTTGTATCATGAAAGATCCTATAAGCAACTGACCCTTCTTTGGTGCTTTGTATCACAGAAAGCAAGAGTGGAATGTCCATCATCCACATGTTTTAGAGCATGAGAAGCATGTACATAATTTAAAATTTTGTAATAGTCATGTTAAAAGAAGTAAAATGAAATGATCATAGTTAATTTTATAATGTTTTATTTAATCTAATATATAAAAATATTATCATTTCAACATATAATACATATGAATAATTATTAATAAGATATTTTACCTTTTTTTTGTTTTCGTACTAAATCTGTGAAATCTGGCATGGATCTTACAACACAACTCAGTTTGGTCTAGCCATATCTCACATGCCCAATAGCCACAGATGGGCAGCGACTACAATATAGGACAGTGTAACCATTTCTAAAGCTTATAATTTTTGCTTGTAACAATTTTTATTTCAATCACAGTTTATTTTATCTGTTTATAGGAGGACATTTTTTTCTCTAGCTTTCCAAATATATTTAATCATTTGAAGAAATATTTTTTCATGTCAATAGTTTTTGATTTTCTCTAATTCATTTATTAAAAATGGCCTAATTCAATTATTTTGGAAACTGAATAGTTAAAAAATTAAAATATGATTTTGACAAAAGGAAAAAAACTGTCTGATAAAAACTTATAGTTACTTTTTGCCAAATGTACCTATTATTTGAACATTGTACAACTTTAGGACCATTGCAAGACAAATGCATCAGATGATGCATATTCAGGGTTTAATCCTAAGATTATCTGTTTAAAACATATTCTAGAAATACAATAAGTTTATAAACTGAAATAATCTACACTATTTAGTGCCCTGAACAATAACTTATTAAGATGATCTAACATCTTGGAAGAGGTATTATACAAATACAGCTACTTTTAACATTAGAGAACAGTTCAATTTGAAGAATTATTTTATCTAGTCTTTAAAATACATTTTATTCATTGAAGCTCATTTATCTGTAAAATTCCTATGAGTACCTACCTCATAAGAATGGTGCAATAATTAATTAGCTAATACACAAAGTCCCTTAGAACTGTTCTTGGTACCTAAATAATCCTTCAATAAATGTTGGCTATTTTTATTATTACAATTTCTTTTTTATCAGAATGTATTTTATTGAAAGGAAAATTACTGTAGAGATCCAACTATTTTGAGTATTAACAGGTATAAATTCATAAAAGAAATTATGTAAAGAAGCATACTGGTAAATACATATATGCTTTTATATAAATCATACTTTTCTCCATCAAAACATATAATATAAAAATTATAAAATAATAAGAAATAATTAATTCACAATTTTCTATCTTCTACCATTTCTCAGTAAAGAAAAACATTTTGAATTCTGATATTAGTTTAATTTTTATTTCAATGTACCATCACTTCCTTGTGGAACCTACATATATTTGGGCAATTTCAACTGCTTACCTAGCCTTTGCAAATTTGTCAGAGACTACTTAAATTCTGGCAGCTTTTCAGAAAAATATTCACAGCTGAGAATTGAGTTGATGTTATACTGGAACCTATCTGGTTAGATAAATAGACCACGTGTGATTTTATGTGTCCATAAATATCAGTGTGTCTTTTAAGGTGGTGGTGAATGGAGGGCAACGAGAGTGGTATAACTGCCATCTGGATGAACTACAGATTATCAGCAAGCATAAGAAAAGCAGTAAATTTTCTTAAAAGGCAGTAAAGACCTAGATCTTGACATATCGTTTGATAGAATAGTTCAGCAATTTGTTGGCCCTACAATTTTTTTACTATTTCTGACTGCATAGTTGGTGGGTAGGATGAAAGTTGGCAAGTTGGGAAAACAGCTTTTACCATTTGTAGGAAAGAGGGTTTAATGTCACTACAAATAAATGGATAGTTCCTCATGTGCAATTTTGGTACCACAAAGAAAGCAATCATTCTTACACTGGTGGAAGGTAGCTTAAACTGGGAAGTTACTCACAGCATCCATTATTCAGTATTTTTGGTGCTGCATTATTTTCTACAAACCAGTCATTATTCTTGTAATTTTTTTTCAGATGCTATTGCAAACTTCCTGTAGAACCAATCCAGTTGTGAAACACCACATTAAATGTATAAGAACAGTATCCTTGGAGTCTGGAGAGTCCTCCAAGGATGCCCTCTGGCTCCCCACAGAGAGTTTTATGATAAGAAAGTCTGAAGTAGGATATTTCTCCTAACCTAGGATTTCTCTTGAGGTAGTACTTTGAGCACTTTCTAATGCCCTTAGTCCAGGTTGCATGACAATATTCTTTTTTATCTAGCTCTGAATTAGGAAGCATTCATTTCCAGTAAATAGACCCTTAACTGAAATGATAAGAAGATCCGGCACTTTAAAAAGACCAAATTAAGCAAAAAACACTTCCTTCCAGTCAGCTGTCAAGATGAAAAGCATCGTCTGTAAATAAAAATGGTATAGAAAATGTCAAAATGTGTTTATTTTCTAATTTTAACAAGCATACTGAATGGACAATAGATGGTACAGCTATTGTGCTAACAGGTCACAACACATTATTGCTGAAAGACATGCTTACTTTTTTTGTCTATCCACTCTATAGTCAAAGGGTAATGGAATGAATACTTTCATTATTAATAGAAATAAGAGACCTAATTATTGCCATTGACTGAAATGCTCCTGACAGTCTCATAGAGTATTTTCCACAATTAAAAATTAATCATATAGCCTGCATATCAGCATGTTTACTAGTTTATAATCAATTTGATTCCCACAGCAGTGCCAGGTAATGATATCAAATGTTTTTCTACAGAGAATTTAAATGCACATAGGACATTAGAAAGGTGCTGCTACTTTCAACCAGATGTATTAAAGAGACTTGTTTGCAGAGCTACAAACAGACTGATACCCAGAGGTCTAAGTCCAGCTGACTTTTCTTACTAAGAATTTTTACTTATAATGTTTTTATTTCACAAAGTCACCCCGCGTTTCTTTTTGTAACCTAAAAAATGTAGAATAGAACATCAAATTATGTTACACAGCAGAATGTGAGTAAACCGACAAAAAAAAAAGGGGGAAAAGAAAAGAATATAGAAAATAAACAAGTAGAAATAAAACATTTGTCAGCTGCTAGGACACATGAAATCACCTTACATTATACACCAAAGGCCAAAGACCCTTAAACCCTAGGACATCCCTAAAGATTATTAAAAATATGAAGCTTTAGCAGGCAAGTAAGAGATTTAAATATCACATCCTCTCAATCATATGATGCAGAGGCATGTAGCGAGTCTCACAAATGATATATTTGCCAAAATGTAATGTGATACAGACTGTGGATTTGATTATCTGTTCATTTCTATTTATTGTGTGGTTGATTTCATTTTATTAGCATAGGCTTTGGTCTTGCTTTTGGTCTTGCTTCTAAATGATTGGTGGACGATCTCAAAATTCCTATGAATAAATTCCACATCAAGGAGAATGTTGGAAGGAACTGTGGAAAGACTTCTGAATACCCCAGGACAAATAAGAGCCCATTATAAGGAGGAACTCATGTCACCTAAAAAAGCAAACTGAGTTCTAGGATTCTGAGATTCCACACAAAAATTCCCCTGTGACTATAGCTTTGAACAAAGCTAAAAAATTATGTGACGGATTGGGCTCTGATCCCCAAAGCAATGACATATTGATCTTCTGTAGAATAAGTATTGTGAGTTCTTTTTAATCATGTGTAAATTTAAGTCTGAGTTCTTGCATAATGTATAAAAATCTACCAATGAAAAATTTCTGTATATGTAGAATTTTAGGAAGGAAAATTCAACTTAAATTGACTTAGATTTATCTGGAAATGTTGCATATCTATGTGGTTCAACCCCTGCATTCCTCCATTTTTCTTTGAAAACAATTAGTTCAGATGACTTCTGGGAACTATTTTTTTTTCAATACATCTCAGTGTAAAAAGCCATATTTTTAAAAAGATGATATGTCATGTACTATATTCACAGAGAGCTGAATGTCCTGCATAGTGGGAGAAATGAGCAAATATAATTTAAATATTCAGAATGTAATTCTGAGCTTGAGACCATCTATGACAAGTTATTGCAGATTATAAATCAGTTGAGTATTGGGAATATACTATTTTTATATTCTCCCCTGAAACAAATCAGAAGCTAGAATGTAATTGGGAATCTATATGTGGTTGTTTACTAGCAATAATAAGATAAACAATAAAATGTTCCTTGTGGTGGTGGAATGCAAAATCAAGGAGCAGCGAATGGTATTGAGTGATCTGAGGCAGACAATAATTTAAAATATAGACAATAAAATGGCAATCTGCATATGGAATGTCTCTAGGTTGCTAGTAAGTCTCCACCTCTGGGTTCAGATTCAGGAATGGAGTAGAGTTGGATCTACTAACAAGAGCAAAGCAATCCATGCTCTAAAAGTTCTAGGCAGGTTAACTAAGTAGAGAGATGAAGTAGAAACATAGTTATCACTATCAGAGAACAATGATCAACCTGAATTTCTGGCAAGGCTGTTGAAGATGAATCTCACAGCATGAGCTAAGGAGTTCGTTATTGCTTCCTGACATGATTTCCTCTCCACAGTGGGAGCGTAGGGGAGAAATGTAGAATCTGAGAGAAGGAAATTGACAATACTTTTGTTTCTGTAGTCTTTAAGGATGTGGAACTCTCTCCTACAGTTTGGATAATTTTGCCAAATATATGAACAATTCTTATGTGTTTTATAGTGTGTGAAGTCCAAAGCAGTTCAGAACTCTGCCTGATAACTGTGAGTTATCTTCACAAATTTCCAATGTTTGAGAATTAAAAAGTATAAAAATATAAAGGTATAAAACCAACCTTCTAAAATAATATGGAAATCAGACATTCATGAGAGCAAACATACTACCTACATAATGGGAGAAAATATTTGCATGCTATGCATCTGATAAGGGGCTGATAACTAGAATCCATGTAGAACTCAAGCAAATCAACAAGAAAAAAAATCAAACAAACCCATTAAAAAGTGAGCAAAGACATGAACAGAAACTTTTCAAAAGAAGATAGACTAATGGCCAACAAACATATGAAAAAATGTTCAACATCTCTAATCATCAGGGAAATGCACTCAAAACCACAATGAGATATCACCAAACTCCAGTGAGAATGGCTTTTATCAAAAAGTCCCCAAACAACAAATGCTGGCATGGATGCAGAGAAATAGGAACACTCATAAACT
>CAUYSK010068453.1:0-69508 GCA_963575035.1 Avahi laniger | reverse complement strand
AGAAATAGTGTTTCCTAAAATAAAAAATTCAATTCTTTCTCTTACTTAGAATTCTGCTGAAACTAGAATCAGTATTTGTCCTGTAGAGGCATTGAAAGAACATTAGTCAACTTTTCCTTTAAATACCTGAGGATTTTTAATACAGGAAAAAAGCAGTGGTCTAGCAATTCAGTTAATAATTATAGGACGGCAGAAATAGTGACTAAACTTCCATGTAAGAGAGCAAACTGTCTTCAAGCGCTTTTAAAGTTCTGATTTACATAAAAGCAATTAATATGTTAATTATAAACAAATCCCATTCACTATTAACTCGAATCTTATCCACGGTTGAAGTTTAGCTACTTAAACTTTCTGCATGTAGTAAAATCTATAAAAATGCATCTTTTGTACTCCCATGAATCCTGAATGGTACCTATTAATAACAATAGTAAATGCTAACATTAATTAAGTAAGGTTTGCCATGCATTAGGTGCTTTGTTAAACACCTCACTGCAATCTTACATGAACTTTTATTCAATAAGTATTTACTGAGTTCCTAACTCTGTCTTAAGTGCCAGGGATAAACTCGTGAACCTCACAGATCTAGTCTTGCCCTCATGGGACGTAAACACCACGAGTGAGAAGGAAGATAATCACACAAAAAAACACATAAAATGCACACAGTATTAAGTGCTGAGACATGGAGATAGTCTTATAAGCAAAGTACAATCATTGCCCCCAATTTATAAATGACGGATCCAGAATTAAAGAAACTTATTTAGGACACGGGGTTAATAAGCCACAGATCCAGAATTTGATTAGCAGTTTGTCAAACTCTACAGCCAAACCTCTTAATTATTGTACTTTGTTACTTTACCACCATTTGTGTAAGGTCATGTGTATATATAATATACACACACACGATATACACATATACATTTAATAATACACATTATGTATACATATATACTGCAGATATATGTATATATCTAGGGTTGTTTTTTATTAATTAGGATCAGTTACTAATTATCTTATTCAAAAACATATTGAGCACCTATTGTGGGTCAGACATCATGAATACAGAAATAAATAAATATAGAGTTCTGGTGACTCACGTCCGGTAGACTTCAGAGGCAGGAAAAAAAACAGAAAAGGTAGAAATTGTGCTCGTTGCTCCTGAGAGAAGCGGGAGCCCCGGTGGGACCGCCGGCTGCACAGTGAGCACGAGCTTTGCGCCTGTCCTGACCCCTGACCGACACCGTCTCATTCAGTCCTCGCAAGTTATCCAAAAATTGGAAGGGTTTTGCAAGAATAAAGAAAAGAAAGACTAATCAGTTATAAAAGAGCACAGCAGGCAGGTAACATTAGTGTCAGTTATTTGCAGCCTGAATAAGGGCATGGAAATGGGAGATGCCGGAACTGGCGGAACGTTCTCTGTTTCCATCAGATGACTTGGTCTTCCCACCCCTAAAGCCCCCAAGTTCACTATCTTGAAAATACGCTTCAATTCATTTCCGAAACTTTAACCAAGACCTCTCCCGTGGCGGCTCCCATGAGCACACAGTTGCTTTCAGGTCTGTCTAAACAAAGATTATTTGGGAGTAAATTTTTCATTTGTCCTTTCAGCTTCATTGCCTGCTAATTATCATTTTTTTAAAACCTAATAGTTTACAAACACACTTAAAATCCCCGGTCCCTGCCAGAACTTTTAATTAATCCCTCCTTCTCCCGGGCTTCCTGCGACGCCACCTCACCTCCTGATATATTTGTCTGCTCAGCCCTGTGTTTTCAGAGCAAGGAACATCCTTCTTATTTTAATCTCCTTTCCTCCCACTCCTTTGCTCGTGCTGTTCGGATAAATAACTTCAGCGTGGAGGGGATGATAAACACGCATCAGAAACAACAAAGGAGGCCATTGCTTCCCACCCACAATGCGGCGTAACAGAACTCGTAATCTCCAAAGACGTCCACCTGATTTACAGGTGCAGAGAGTGCCTGCCTCGGGATGTGTTTGCTTCCAGAATGCGTGTTGCGAACTCTGAATATAAAAGTAATTAACGAGGTGTCTAGGTTTTTAATAATGTCATTGGAGACGCGGCCTGTGCCGTGGGTCCACGGGGGTGTGTGCGGGGTGAAGGGGCGGCGGAATGCCAACCTGCAGGCTGCACGGGTGGGTTTTCTGAACCCCACAGTGTGTGACTGTGGCCTCGGCTAGCGCCACGCCGTGAGCCCCCCACGGTAGAAAGCCCCTCGACGTAGACCACCAGCCCCAGACGAGAGGGCACAGAGGTGACACAGGGTGAAATCCATTCAATTCTTTCCTACCTTTCTGTAACCTGGCTGTGAACAACTTTTGTCTCTGAAGAGGACTTACCTTCTTTTCCTCAAAATGGCCCCAACCTTGGCTTAGACGGCTTCCCTCTCTGTCTTCAGAACAGCCAACAGAAGCGTTACCGCCCTGCAGTTTGCTCCTAAATCTCACTGTGACCACACCAGAGTTTGCACAGAAGCCCGCAGACCAGCCCGCCGCGCACAGCACTGCGCGAGGGTGTGAAGACCAGGCAGCCGCCCCTTCCCGCGTGCCTCGGCCCAGCTGCCGCCGGGTCCCTCCCACCTGCTTCCTCCGCTCAAGGAAGAAGCCTCACTTCAGAGCCCTCTGTCTCCGCCCCTTCCACCTGAGTGAGCCGCGTGTTTTCCGGCACAAACCCGTCGGGACAGAGGGCTCGTGGGTGGGCTCGTGGGTGGGCTCAGAGCTCTGCGTCCCTTCCTGCCCGTCAAAGCTTGTGGCACAGAGGGGCCCTTTGCAGATTTGGGGACCAGGAATTTCTGATTTATCTGATATCTTCTCTGGACTGTTTCTTCGTGGATTTCCTAAGCTCAGGCAATTGAATGTTAAGCCCCGTGAGAGCAGGGGTCTCGGGGCCTCACTCACTACTCTGCTCATGGACCTCAAAGAGTTTTGCCAATCAGAAGGAACGCCACAATTGCTTATTGGAAAAAGGAATTGTTGCCCTTTAAGAAGTTAATGCCGATGATCCGTAATCACTTACGGATACATACTACTCACTTTCCAAATTCCTTCGGCAATGGCAATCATGCCTCACTGAAATGGGTGAAGTTATACGGTTACAACGCTGACCCAAAGCAACGAAGTTTCAATCCACAACGCTGACGATAAACTGTGCATATTCTTCTTTGATATTTTTGTCTGTCAATCTGGAAAAGCCACCAGGCCCAGGCTGGGCTAATTTCAGGGGTTGCCTTGAGGCTGGGCTCCATCCTGTGCATGGGGGGCACGTCCCACTGGGGGGAAGCAGGTGTAAGCTCCAGGAGTGCATGCAGTGTGCTGATCCTCTACAATGCGATGAAAGCTCACGTCGATCCACGTATACAATGTACAACACCTGAAAACATTCCTGCATGTTTGAGATGACCATACATTTCTACGGGTAATAAAGTGCCATCACTTCCTAAAAATCTTAACTTCTTAGACTGGACATTAGGTCTCTAGTATTAATAGTAGCTAGTCATAAAAATGGGAAGTATTTCCACGGTGTGCACAGTATTTAATACAATTTGAAAGTAAAGTAGATGTTATGATAATGCCATTTGGTACAGTTCTTAATTATTAAAATGCATTTCGGATGTTGAAATGTGAAAGCTGGATAATTTCGATCCCAGGGTATGCGTACCTGGAAATGATTCACTCAGGAGTCACTGGCCAGAACTCTGAAGGACCTGAGGCTCCGTGGACTTCAGGGAGCTGGCCAGAGACGAGGGGTGACGGGGACAGACCAAAGGATGCTTCTCCTCACAGCCAGAGCAGCAGCCGGAGCGTCGGCATTCACGCTGGTTCCCAGAGGTCCACTTCCCCCAGGACAATGCGGAGAGGGCAGGAGCCCCAGGCTCAAAAGACCTACACATTTTATGAGGGCAGGTGGTCTGCCCGATCATCGCCCCGGTGGGAGACACAATCTTCATGCAGACAGTGAACAAACCTGCCCCGTGCACCAAAAGTAAGCTCTATCTTTATGTCTCACGGCTGTCTGCTGTATCAGCATTTTAGTAAAGATGATTTAGAACAAAACCGTCAATGCATTGCTGGCAAAATGTGTAAAAATACAAGAGACCTATAACAAACCATATCCCAACAATTATCATTCAGAATTTAATTTGAAAATCTTTTAATAAAAATATTAACTCATTTATTGCTTCCTAAGTGCCACGCAATGTGATAAACACTAAATAATTAAGCCATTTCTTCATTTTTTTTTGTTTTTGTTTGGTTGGTTGGTTGGTTGGTTGGTTGGGTTTTTTTATTTTGAGACTGGTCTCGCTCAGCTGCCCAGGGTGGAGTGCAGACGCATCATTGTAGCTCATTCCTGGGCTCAAGTAATCCTCCCACCTCAGTCCCCCAAAGTGCTGGGATTACAGGTGTGAGCCATGCCTGGCCCATGTGTTCATTTTAATAGCATCATGAAGTATCATACAACTATTATAATTGCCTTGTTCCAGGGGAGGAAAACAAGACTCGAAAGAATAAAATAACCTTCCCAGGGTAAACGACCTAATGGGGTCAAGCCAAGATGTGAGCAAACATCAGTTTAATCCCAAACCCGTATGCTAGTGTCTCTAAACAAAATAACACATAAATAGAAACAGTGCTTTGAATATATTAATAATAGGCATTCATGAAATGCCTGTCACTCCATGGGGTGAATTAAATGGATAAGCAACATTATTAATGTATTTGCAGAGAAAGTAGCAGACATGGATAAAGAAATAATTTTGTAGAGACAAACAACAGTGACTCTTCATCAGTAAACCTCTAGATACGTATTTTAGGTTGTTATAATTTGTATCACGTGCTGCTGAAGGGAGTGATAGGAACCTCCATCGCTTTGTATCTTTCTTAACTAGTCTTTGAAACGTGGTTTTACAATGCAATGCGGGCTGCACACCAACACCAAACACCGATGGGGGTCTGTCATACTCTCCTTCTCTCGAATTTGTGAGTCAATTCACAACACAGTTTGTTGTCAACACAGAGCACACAGAAGTGCAGGAAAAGGGCCTTGGCTGTTGTCTGATACAAGTGACAATTAAGCAGCCGGGGACGCTGAAAAATGTCATGGTTCCTTTGATGTTTATTCTCTCTGTGAGATTTGTTTTCATCCTTTGAATAGGTGCTAATGAGAAATGCATAGTTTTAAACTTCTAACTTGCTTAAACTTCAGTCAAAAGGACTAACTGGAAAAGATCAAGTCCTTTGAAGTCCCAGGCTTGTGTCCTTGTGATTTTGCTGTGTCTTAATTACAACACACAAATTGTTGGAACTAAAGCAATGCAGATTGATGCTTTCTGTTGCCTACATTTTTTAATCTATGAAACACATAGGGAAAGTTTTCATTTCCATAATTGATCAGTTTGTTCATTACTCTCAAATTAAATAAACACCTTTTAATTGATTTAAAAAAAAGAAACCTTTGAAAACAAACTATAAGCTGATGAGGGATGTTAAAATCTACAAAGTGATAAAACAGAGCTTCATAGTCATCCTTTTTTATCCACAAAGCACACCGGGAATGTTTTAATTTCCATAATTGATCGGTTTATCGATTCATCTCAAATTAAATAAATGCCCGTGATTGATGCATAAAAAGTTTAGAAAACATGAGCTGCAAGAGAGATCTCAAAATCAACAAAGCACTAACACAATGCTCAATATTCATAGAAATATTACAGGGAGTCACAATATCATTAGTGTGAGAGCAGAAAGAGGCTTGTTATTTATCACACACGACCCAGGAGGACCTGGTCCCATCAGCTGGCCCGGTTCTCCCTGCATGGTGGAGGAGAGAGGCCCAGCAGACTGGACCAGGCTCTCTACGGACAGACCCGCCCCACCCCCAGCTCTGCCCCACATGAGCTTTGGGAACCAGTGACACCTAAATTTCTCCCCTGCATAGGGGTAACAACAACACCTACTTCACAGGATTGTTGGGAAGGTTACCTACAATAAAGTATGCAAAAACTGCTACTATAAGAGTTTAAACCTGTAGAAACACCAAAAACAAAAGAAAACCAGTAAGGTACACATATGCCTATGCATGTATAAGGTATGTATAATGCTGGTAATACCATGCATGTATAAAGAGTGATTACATGCCTGTAAGAAAATATTAATATCATAAATTCTAAGTTCACTAAATTTTACCTGAAATTCTCGGTATGGTGGGGGGAGGGAATAAAACACACATACACATTTCGCAAGCGGAAGCTCAAGGTCACGGAGGCATCAGCTTCCTCGATCCTCAAAACAACATAAAAATGTAGGTTAAAAAAGCTCTATTGTCCTTCATTTTATATGAAACTAGTACAGTAAAATTATTTAAATGGGGAAAAAGTTACCCCTAATTGCAATATGATAATATTCTTTAATATATCAACTGGGAGATATGTTTTTGCATTGGAGATTCAGATCTGCTCATTTCCAGCCAAATTTTCTATAGATTTCAATATTATTGTCTGATATTTTTTATTAAAAATGTTTAAACCCCTTGCCGCTTCTCTAGAATCTAGAGCCTGAATTATAGTGAACTGGTAATCGGAGATGCTCCCAGAACCGGGCCATAGGGTGAGATCAAATCTGCATCTTTTAGAAAATTATGTGATCGCGTTATCGGGTTGGTAGCCCAAGTCCCATTTCACAGCCTGGCACCAGGGAAACGTGACCACTGAGCTGCTTCTCCGTCCCTGCTGGGTTGAGGTCCACCCTTGCCACGCCCGGTCCCCACCTGGAGGGACCCAACACCTCTGGCGGAATGACTGGACCTGCAGGGCAAGACCAGCTGTGTGCCTTTCCAGGAGGACTCATCCTTACGAGAGCCGTCCGATTAGTCTCCGGTCCGATCACCGCTGGATTTACATTCACCTGTGCCTGTCTGGGGTGTGCATCTTCACCAAGTGATATTTTTCCCCCTCTATTTAATCCTGAGGTTACTCACTGGGTGAGCAAAAGAGACATTATTGATCAAATGCCCTCCTGGTACATCAGCTTGAGTTTGTCAAGCTCAGTCAATAATTTATGCCCCAGGGCCAAATAAAAAGAGAGAAATTTTCAAGTTTTTATAGACTATCAAACTCCAAGCTGTCAGTTTCTCCTGATATGAATCTGTTTTAATTTCATTTTATTCTGGGTTGCTTAGCTTCCAAACTGCTGCACTTAAGGTAAAAAGGGAATATCAGAGGGCATATCAGTGAAATACAGTGTAAATAACTCAAAAACGTAAATGATCACACAGCCGCTGGCCCTAGACATGAAACATGCTCACTGTTCTTTCTCCTTGGCAAATGACCCCGTGTTTGTCCACTGTCATGGACAACGTACAAACTGCTCCAGGCAGACGCAGCTCGCAGAGGAGAACGTGCGAGACTGAAACCCGGGTCTTTGGCGCAGTCTAAGTCCCCGCGAAGGAGCATTGCAGCCTCCCCGCCCCGTCAGGACAGAAGACCCCACAGAGCAGAATGAGGAGACTCGTGACCCCCCCCCAGTACACGTGTAGTAAAGACAGTTCTCGAGGAGAGCCGTGCATGAGGAGGTCACCCAGTCTTGCTTGTGGTCACTGGACTCGCAGGTCAGGGAAAGGACCTGCCACTGGGGCTGACGGATCGCGTGCTGAGAAATGACCCACACAAGGGTGACGTGTCAAACCGTCAGAGCGTCAGCCGCAGCTACAGCAGCCGAAGCCAAGAGAACGTTTGATAATTTAGCTGTAATCTTTTCATTGCCCTCCACGTGGAAAAATGATTTCATCTTTCTAAATCTGAGCAACAGAGCATGTGTCATTGTCTATCCTTGCCCTAAAGGTCCTTGTCCTAACCAGCCTCCCCGTCTGGTTGGGAGAAGGGCGTGTGTTTTCAGCGTATCTCCCGCAGCAGCGGGCGTCCACCCCACAGTAGGCGCTTGAGTCTCCGTTGTTTAATTGAATTCAAGAAAAAAAAAACAATCTTCACTTTTTTTCCACCAGCCTAGCTTCCCAGCATACTACTTCAATATTTCATTGCAAAAATAGCCCATAAATATGAAAAGAAGTGGTACCATTGAGAATGTTTTTTAAAAAAATGTTGAGGGGTAATTTATGGTTATTTCTGTAAAATAACAGATGTGACGCTGTTCAAATTTGGCTGAAATTATGGCACTCGAGTCACAGGACGTGATTTGTGTGGCTATAATCTGTCCCGCCTACGAATCATGCAGCATGATTTCTCTTGCAGGCTGTCCTCAGCCCCACACTCCAGAAAACGAGCATAAATCTCGAAGGAAAAGATACTCTTAAGAAAGCTGAGTGTGACTGAGGATAAATACATCCATATTCGTGAAGGAAATGAATAAATAAGACAGAGTATTGAAGCACATGGGTAGAAGATGTAGAAACAGTAATCTTTGACCCTGGAACTATGATGCCAGTTGCTAACTTTGTACGGAAGTGTTCCCACCAATACGGTTTTGTTTTTCACTTAACAATCTCTGGTTCTGCTCATCTTTGTTTGCACCCTGAAAATCTACCATGCTAAATTAAGTCTCAAGAGATGTATTATGATGATGAATCGTAACTAATCCTTATGATGTCGAACCTAGGATACAGACCGATCATTTTTCCAAATATATGGGGGTATGGGGGTTTTGGCTTTGTTTACTTAAACAAAGTACCCATACTATAATTGTCATATAGCAAGTTGGTTTTCCTTTTAACAGTGTCTCATGGACAGCCCTACCTTTTTATACCCAAATTTCTGGGTGCACGACATCTGCACATACATGATTTTGCATTGATGGTTTCATATTATGCAGGCTGCATTTTTTTGTGCATTTTTGTTGGTTGTTTCCTCTCTCACTCTCTAGACCCTGCACCCACTGGCAACACACTCTCACACCAACACACCCAGCTCTCTCTGAATCTCTCTCTGAATCCCTCACTCAACCCGCCTTACCTTCCTCTTGCTGTGCTTAATCTCATCTTGTTCTAATGCTATGGACTGAGCTGTGTCCTCCAGAATTCATACGTTGATGCCGTAATGGTGCAGCCCCGTCCAACAGGACCGGTGTCCTCTCAAGAAGAGGAGGGCAGACCGGGGGGCTCATGCAGAGGACAGACCCACGAGAGGGCAGCGTCCCCAAGCTCAGGAGAGAGGGCTGGGGAGGAACCACCTTGATATGGGGGTCCCACCCTTTCCAGCTGTGCGGAATTAAATGTCTGCTGTTTAAGCCGCCCAGTCTGGGTATTTTGTTACGAAAGCCTTAGCAGATTGATACACCTGAGAATTAAACATATGCTCTTACATTTATGGAATACACATCAGTACATAACGTTTGTTTTTATTTTATAAGGTGGCGTGCTAGATGAATCTCTGGGGACTTGAGGCTTTCACCTAGTGTTATGGGCAAAGTCTCACCAATCGTGTGTCTCCGTAGTTCTCTCGCCATGACTGCAGTATCATTTCCATATGTGATGAGATCTACATTGTTGCTCACAATTTAATTCGCTGATCAATGTGTTTATTCTCATGCCAATACTTTATTGACTAGATTGCACTGGCTTTGCAGTGTGTTTTTGTCAGGAAAATTTACCCTCCTAAGATCAGCTATTGCACCTTTTAACTCATTCTTGGCAATTTTAAAGAATTTATTTTCCAAGTCCTTTCTCAGACAGCTCTGATAGGATTTGACTTTGAACTGAATTGAACATACAGGAATTTGGGAAGAATTCATGTTTTTATTACGTGAAATCTTCTCTTCCAAGACGCTGGAAAGCTTTCCCATTCTGTCAGAACTTTCTTAATGTTTTTCAAGAAGCGTTTTAACTTTTTTAACATTTAAACGTTTTGTATCAAGGCCCTCTGTTTATGTAGACTTATTACTAAATATGATTGTTAATACTATTATAAGTGGAATTTTTTTCTGCTTTCCATCTACAGGTGTTTAGTTAAAGAAATGCTATTGATTTTTACATATTTATTCTGAATATAACCAGCTTAACAAATGTATTTAAGTCTAGTTTCTTTTTAACCAGAGTCTCTGGAGTATTCTACACATATAATTATGAAATTAGCAAAGGGAGATGATGTCTTTTGTGCTATATTCATTTGGATTGATTCTCTTTGTTGTCTTACTGCTGTTGCTAGAAACTTTTCTTGAAAAACAATGGTAATCATGGGGTGACCCATTAACTCCTGGTTTTGACTGAAATCCTTTTTAGTGTTTTGCTGCTTGGGTGATAGTGTCTGTTTTTTGCAGCATTTTCTATTAATACCCTATCTATCTAAACTTCTTGTATTCCCAATACACACAAAAGCGTTTGGGGACTGCGTGCTGTATTTTACCAAATGTATCTCTAGAATGCAATGACATGGTTATCTGATTTTTCTCTTTTGACTTATTGATGAGTTGGGCCTGTTAAAAGAGCTTCTGAAAATGAACTTCCTTTGACTGTTGAAATAAACCACAACGGGCCTCTGTGTATTACTTCATTAATATTGAATCATATTCTATTTACAAAAACTTTCGTTTCGAATTTCACAGCTCTGTGCTGAAAATGAATCAATCTAGACTTTTATCTTTATAAAGTTTTGATAGTAAAGTTGCACTGAACATACAACACAAATCGCTTGTGTGCTATAGATTAGTTGAAATAATGTTAGAGTTACCTGTTCTTTAAAGCCACTTAGATATTCATGGAAAAACATCTGATTCTGGTGACTTTTTACAGAACAAACCTTTGATCAGCTTTCTACAAGGTCTCCCCTTCTTAGATTCTAATAATTTTATTTCACAAAGAAATCACTTTCTCCAGGTTTTCAAATCTGTTGCAATAGAGCTACATGTAACACTTGCTTCCATTTTTCACGTCATGTTTCCCTGACGGTATTTCTCTCTCGTTTCTAACTGTACAAATTTTCTTCAATTTCTTTCTTTAACCTGTCTTAGAAAAATGCATTTATTTATTTGTTCCATACCTACCCATTCTACAATTTTTAAAATTTTGTTAATTTGAGGTGTTTAATTATTAATCTCATCTTCTTAATTTTTTGGTTCTTTTGTTATTCTTTTAAAAAATTATTGAGACTAATACTAAGCTCCCCTGCTGCGGTTCTTTCTCTGCCGGTGATGTTATTTTCGGGTGCGCATTGTCCTCCAAGCACAGCTTTGCCGTAAAGATTTGATATCAGGTGTGCTCTATTCACCTGATAAACCGACATGCGGAATGCAGTGTGGGTTTTCCTTCCGCCCAGCCTTTACCTAGGACCCAGGGGTTAATTTACTCCTTGTTAAGGGTATGTTTAAGTCGTTATCGTTGTTGTTTTGGGTTTTGTTTTATCAGCAGAGTCCTTGAGATGTGAGAAAACAAAACTCTAGTTTCAAGCAATGGTAAGTTTTGATGCCTGTTATTTGCAGGCAGAGGGGCTCCTGATTAATTCAGAATTAGGTAACAAGAACAGGTGTGCGCCAAGCAGCAGACCCTGAAATGTGGAAACAGACCCTAAAGCTTGGCTGAGGGGCAGAGGGAGGGCAGCGAGCAGCCAGCCCAGGAACGTGCACACCTGTATTTTCTGGGAGGAAAGAGGTGTCCTCTGATCCCTGCTGTTCATCACTCCATCCTTGTGTGGGAGTGAAGTAATCATGGCACGAACCTACCATATGACCCTGTCCACTACTGTTTTTAATTCCAAAAACAACTTTCTACTCATTATTAAGTCAGTGGTGAGCTTTGTAAAACTTTCCCATGATATTTGCACACAGAATTATAAATTATACATATGCATTTTATATTGCACCTAGAATCCTTTATAATTTACACATTCACACCTCCAATGGTGTGTGAGCCTCCCAGCGGCTCTGTGATGCATGCCCAGGATGCACGGCCTTGCTGTGAGGGTGAGGAGCGGTGGCTCTCCACGGGTGCCTTGCGTGTCGGCGGAAGAATTAGAACCTGAACCCCCCAAGTCCACTCCTAAAGCCTCCCATCCTGGCTGCCTCAATGGATGCTACTAGAAAACACCCACACAGAGTACTTACAGCAAATCAGCAACTTCCCCTCGCTGAGCACAGCATTTCTGCGACACCGGGGGTGCATGAATCCCTGGAAAAATAACGGTAGTATCGAGATTCAAAATATAGCTCCTGTGCCCAGACCAGAGCACCTGCTTCCAGCGCCTGCCCACCTCGGACTAGGATCCCAACCTCGCTGCTCCATCGCACCCCTGAAAAGTTAAGGGGCTGCCTTAGATAATCTCAGGGTCCTTTACAAATCTGGGACCTGTGAGTTCTGCAGAGATGCTGCCCAGGGTCCCTTTGCCGTACATGAAAAGCACGTGGAAAACCATGAAGTACAGCCAGCAAAGCTCCCTTTGGGTCCAGAGAATCCAGGAATTCTTTCTTTGCTGTGCAAATCTTTACCTGCAATGAATGGCCGTGCCCTGAGTTTGATGCTCCAGATCACAACCGCTCCTGCTTAGCTACTGTGAGTTACCCAGCAGCCCTTAGGGAGCTCCGGGGAGGGCGTTAGGTCTTCCTCACTGCAACGACCTCTAAGCAAAGCAGGGTCTGGAGCAAAGCTTCTGTCCTATGACTCTTCTTGCCTTCTATCGTCTTTTTTAAAATACCAAGATATCAGACGGCGTCTACCAATATACACATAACTCAAGCTTTAATTGGAGTGAGACTAATTATTCCCACTGACGTGCTAAGGATAATGTACTGTGTGCGCTGCCATTTCTTAAAATGAAAGATTTATAGATCATTTTAATAGCATTTTAATCATTTCATTCTGTTTTTTAATTTAGCATATTAATTTGCAGAGACACACCAGCAGCATTTAAAGTCTCCATGTACTTGGAAATAAACATAAAAGGAGACACTTTCATTATTCATTAGGCTGAACAAGAGAGCCGGGAAGGTAGAAGCTGATGCATGTGCATCTAATATGGAAATGCCCACAATTTATGTCAGAGATGACCAAACCAGCAGCTCGATGAAAAGACTAATTTTCATATATCGTCATTTGTCCACAAAGGGAAGGAAGAGACCCAGCTGCACTCGCCAGCACTCCATGAGAGAGCTACGTAGGTGTCGGCTGTCTGTTAGGATTTTGCAGAAAAAATGAATTGAGTACTATGAAATGCACAGATAAAACAAAACAAAAAAAGCCTTGCAGAACACCAGATTAAATCAATAGCTTCTTAGTGAGACACTGCAGTGATGTTCAGCTTGTGTAGACAATCCAGGAAGACTCTGCCTGGATGGACATCCTGGGAGTGGGAGACAAGAGTGAGGAAAAAGGATGAAAAGTGAGAGTCACGGAGCTGGGCAGCCTCTCCTGCTGCCGTGGACCTTTGGGAGACAGGGCGGGGGGGGGGTCTCTTTACCTGTAAATTGGTGATTCATCCTCACTGAATGCTGAGGGTGTGAGGAAATGAAGCTACTTCGAGTTCCAAGGACAGCTCCCAGGCTGACTAGAAAGAGGTAGAAGGAAGAATGTGAGGGAGGGAAAGAAATGTCCCATACCACCTTCCCTCCCTTCCCCGCATCTCCCTCCCTGGAGGAGGTGAGTCCTGGGAGGACCAGTGAGTGGGGCCAGCCGGGCGGGGTCTCCTCCTTTCTTGGGAATAGTCACTGTCAGCCCCAATCAAAGGGGAGACTGGAGCTCCTGATATTTCAAGCCTAAAACAAGGAGTTGTTAACGCCACATAGCATCTGTACGTCAGCTCCCACAGTTTAGGAACCAGCATCCGTAATGGGCACGGAGCCAGAAAATAACCTGGCCTGAGTTCCATGAACAGCACTTACCACTTGTACTTCCGACAGGGTTAGTGCAGCCAGTGTGTGCTAAAAGCACACAATATTTTCTGTGGAAATGTCCCTTTGGCTGAAGGGTTGTAATTTAAATTCAGGATGAAAGTGAGTAAACTGAACACTATTGGGGGAAAACCCTTATCAGGGAAACAAATACATGGAAATTCTCGTTTCAGACCGTGAGACTGAGCCTGCTGAGTCCCAGCGAGCCCATCTGCTTCACAGCCTGGCGCGGTACACGGGATGAGAACAGGTCACCGGTGATGTGGCGAACTGTGCTTCGTCCCCGGGAGAGTGTTAACTGCACACAGCACCAGACGGGACGCTGATCACTTACAACCCTGACAGTTGTTTTATCCGGTGATGTGTTGGCATTGCCAGTTTTTTTTAAATAAAATATTGATTCTTCCACAATAAAAAGTAACAAGAAATCAGTTTCCGGATAAGGTCCTAGTTGGCAGCATTATCTAACAGGCCGCACACACCCCACCCCAGCCACGTGCAGACCTCCCGCGGCACCTGCTGGCACCTGCAAGGCACGTTCCCGTGTGGAGTCACAGCCGTCACCTTTCACTTGGATGTGGAGAGAATAAGCCTTCTGCTCCCTCATCCCCAAATGTTAGAAAAGGTCCAGGACCCAATCTGAGGAGGCAATGTTTGTGCTGTCTATGGTAATGTTGACAGCCATGGAATGGGCCTGGAAGCTGTCTGGCCCCGCCCACCTGCTAGCACAGGCCCCGCCCACCTTCTACCACAGACCCCACCCGCCTGCCATCAGGCCCCACCCACCTGTTGGCCAGGCCCCACCCATCTGCCAGCCAGGCCCCGCCCACCTTCTACCAGAGACCCCACCCACCTGCCACCAGGCCCCACCCATCTGCTAGCACAGGCCCCACCCACCTGCCAGCCAGGCCCCACCCACCTTCTACCACAGACCCCACCCACCTGCCATCAGGCCCCACCCACCTGCTGGCCAGGCCCCCAGGTCTCTGTCCCTCTGGCTGTGCAGCCTTCCTGGGGGTACCACACCCAGGACATGACACCTGCACCCCCAGGGAGCTTAAGGTCTCCGAGGCCAGAATCCTCAGCAGACGTCCCTTATTTCCCTCCTAGATCCTAGACCCTGAGCATGCATGTCACGGCCCCTTCTGCTGTCCCAAACTGGCACCTGCTTGTGAAGCGCCTTCTGCCTCCTCCATCAGCTCACCTGTGCTAGTTCCTCGGGGGTCTCTCCGTCCTTTCTGGGCCTGCTTTCCGGGGCAGGTTGTCGCTGAGGCCTGAACACTCAAACATGGCAGTTTCTCATCTGCTGGGGCCTGGAACCCAGCCATCCCTTACCATCGTGGGGAGCTGTTTCTTCGAGTGTTTTTAACGGTTTGACGAGGCTGTGAAGAATAGACACACAGCGAGGGCCGCTCTGACAGCCAGGTGTAGGGGTGAGTGCGCGGCTTCTGCTGTCCTGGAACCAGGAGATCTCTAAGGACTTAAGACTTCTGCAAACTGTCCTGGACAAGCAGCCTCGACGCGGCTGCACAGAAGGCCACAGGGACGAGGTGGTAGGCGCAGCTGCATTGGCCCTCTGCACAGCTGAAGGTCAGGAGCTGAGATTCTGAATTTACTGGTCATCAAAACGAGAACGGCAGAAATTATGATATCTGAAGATTTTAGATCTGAGAACTACCTTAGAAACCTTTGAACTGCGTGATCCTAACTGAAAAGACAAAGGTTCCGAGAAACCGCCGGAAAGGAGTCTTACGGGAAAGTGTGGTACCCACGAGGAAAGCTGGCTGGCACTGGAGGCGCGGGTGTGTTCAGGAGTCCCAGGTGAGGCACATGAAATCCCTCTGGGCACACAGGTGGAGCTCAACTTGACAATTTTGGCTCCCAGTTTTACAGATAAGGAAACTGAGGCACAGAAAAAGAAATAGGATTTGCCTGAGGTTGCGCAGCCAGGTTCTGATGGAGCCAGAGCTGAATTCTGTTCTTCCCACTGCACGCCGGGTTAATCACTTCCGTACAGCAGTATGTTAAAAGAAACAAGAGAAATGATATTTGCATTACTGGGGAAGTACACCCCATCTTTAATAAAATAAAAGCAGATATAAACTAACGTGAATGACAAATCAGAGTCAAATCGGGAACCAAAGCTACGGAGGAAGCTGAAGGGCTGAGATTCTCCTTTTGGAGTCATCGGGTTGAACTGACTTGGAATTGTCTATTTTACTTTTAATATTTAATATACCTTTTTTATATACTCTTCATTACACACCTTCCATATGCCTTTTTAATGCACCCCCTTTGTTTTAAAAATATGGTCATGATTCTACAGGTAAAATGATGTCTACACAGGATTTTAATCTATTTTTAAGCCAGTGAAACATGAGACTATTATATGTAATCTTTTATTCTGTTCATTATCTAAATATGCCTCAAAAAGGCAGTTAAAATTAAAAAATAAAGACCACAAGAGTTAACCATGTTTCGTCGCCATAAAACAAAGGGTGGGAGAAGTTTCTAATGCTCCCTAGATGCTTCTTCTCTCGAATATACAAACTGAAAGATTCTTTTAAAAAATCAAGGAGCAATATGCATACACAAAGAGCGCAATGCGCACCACCCGAAGGATGGACATATTTGAAACTTGGACTTAGGGCAAGGACAACATACGTAACCTGAACATCTGTACCCCCATAATATGCTGAAATAAAAAACAAAAGAAAAAAGAAAAAATCAAGGAGCAGAAGGACCGTGGAGAAAATATTCAAGGACAAACCAGGACACCTGGGTGCGCGCAGCTCCCTGCAGACCCAGGAACTCCCGGTTCAGGTCCTACATCACCACCCTGTGACAGCTTTATGGCCTCAGGTGCTTAATGTGAAGATTTTCAGTACTGTGATTTACCGCCTTGAAAAATGAGCAAGCCTGCTGCCTTCGACATGCCTCTTTGAAACATGGAATATTTAAAATTCATACCCAAACCTAATGCATAGATAGATCACACATCGTTATGACTTTGCTGATATAATAAGAGCCTTGTAATATCTCAGAAGGTATGTTTCATTCCTTCTAATGTGTATCATGTGCAGATTAAGAAGCTATATTATTGCCTTCAAAATGACCTGCTATTTCCTGGAAACAGTAATTTGCCGGACCTGTCCTTGTCGCTGGGGTAAGTATAATGCCTTTAATAATCTTCCTTTCGCTAAGTGATGTGTTTGCATCAGAAAGACGCATCTGACCTCCTGGCGAGCTCAGGGTCTGTTCTCCCAGTGCCACCTACAGGCCGCACAAGGCCACGCAACCAGAGACCGCCGGACCCTTTCTCCAGACTCATTCAATTTAGTAACAAGAATTGCTAAAAGGCCAGCACAATGGCTCACACCTGTAATCCTAGCACTCTGGGAGGCCGAGGCGGGCAGATCATTTGAGCTCAGGAGTTCATGACCAGCCCGAGCAAAAGCGAGACCCCCGTCTCTACTAAAAATAGAAAGAAATTAATTGGACAACTAAAAATATATGGGAAAAAATTAACCGGACATGGTGGCACATGTCTGTAGTCCTAGCTACTCAGGAGGCTGAGGCAGGAGGATCGCTTGAGCCCAGGAGTTTGAGGTTGCTGTGAGCTAGGCTGACGCCACGGCACTCTAGCCCAGGCAACAGAGTGAGATTGTCTGAAAAAAAAAAAAGGCTGAGAATGAGAGCATCTAAGGGTATGATTATCATACAACTTAACTCCAAAAGAGAGCTGAGAGGCCAGGCTGGGACGACTAGTGAAATCCAGGCTGGCGACGGTGACGTGTCCACGCGGGTTCGTCAGGTGTAACGAATGCTCTGGCGGGGGCGGTACTGAGGGGCGGCACCTGGGCGGGGCAGGGAGGACGTGGAGATCTCTGTACCTTTCACTCAGTGTTGCCTCGAACCTAAAACTGCTCCAAAAAAAAGTCTGTTTAAGAATATTACGTGGCTTTAGGACATTCACAACCATTTTAATCCTTCCCTGTGAACCATAATTCCTAAACGAAAGTGACTGTTTAAACTGAAAAATAGA
Source organism: Avahi laniger (assembly GCA_963575035.1). Classification (NCBI taxonomy): domain Eukaryota; kingdom Metazoa; phylum Chordata; class Mammalia; order Primates; family Indriidae; genus Avahi; species Avahi laniger. The sequence continues at coordinate 51,629 of CAUYSK010068453.1, read as the reverse complement.
AAATTCTGTTCAACTAAATAAAGGTTAAACATGGAAAAGTCTGTCTGCCTCCCCCTGCCAGGGATGTTTTTGGAAATGTCGTTCCGTTATGCGATCATAACAAACCCAGCTCAAGTTCACCCGTGCAACAGAGAGAGGGAAAAATAATAAAAATAAAATTCTCCCTGACACTCACTTTACTGCTACGGAAACCTGCTCAGCTGGCTTTGTGTTATTAGGGACATATTTAAATTTCAGGATTTTTGTATTATTAGAAAAATATCACAAAATATTATAAAATTTGGATTGGCCTTAACGACTCAGAGAGATAAAATATTCTTAATTGTCAACGCTGTATTTGTTATAAAGCAACTATAAAACTAAAATATTAAAATGGGATTTTTGTGCCACAGGAAGTTTGGCCTCTATCTAAACGAAGGAAGGAAAAGTTCAAACAAAGGATATGTGCATCCTAAACATTTTTTTTAACCGCACCAAGAGATCTTCTGTAGTCAGCCAAGTTTTCGTTTTTCTTCCATGGGTACTACCGTGATCATTTCAAATGAGCATCTTCTTTCTTTTAAAACCGCTTCTGAATTAGCACACAAAAAAGGAAAAAGCCACCTACACACTTTGTTCTCCTCTGCAGAGATTTATAGATCCCCCGATATAATCACCGGGTAACCTTTCTCATCCTCGCACAAAATGCACCCGTGTTGGCAGTTACGCTGTCGTGGGCGCGGCCTTGGGCCGACCCCTGTTGCCTGGTCCTGTTCGGGTCGGAGCTGCCGGAACGAGCTCCCCGGCGGGCGGGACTCACCGGGCTGCGCTCCGGGCTGTGCACACGGCCCGCTACCAGCTGAGCCTCTGCACCCTAATCCATAATTAAACAGGCCAGAGACGGAGGTCAGGGCAGTTTGGTTCAGGAAAACCACAACAAGGCGCCTTTTAAAGTTTTATTAGCCTAAAGCAAGAGAAAACACAGCGCAGCCAGGTAACACATGCTTCAAAGGCTCCACCACGAGAACTGCGGAGCCGCTAGATCTCGCAGCCCCCAAAGAGCACGACCGCGGCAGGGAGGGCGCTTTCCGCAGACCCCACCTGCTATGCACGCCTGGGCGTCGCATCCACGTGCCCGCGGACACGTCGGCACCGTCTGCCAACCCGCTCCCCGCCGGGTATCTGTTGTTTACCCTCCTGTGCACGTAAGTCCAGCCTTGTGGAAAACATTAGCTTTTCCCCTCAAACAGATACAAAATAACAATCACCAAATGCGAAAATTAAAAGCATGATATCTAACCAACCATCTGCCCACACATGAGGTCACTCTGGTCACCGCCACACATCGGGAACAAGCACACGGCATTCCTGGGATTTTTTTTTCTATCTCCAGGCTGGAAAAAAATAATTTTATTCGCCTGGAGATGAGGCGGAGGCTGGGATGAGCTTGGGTTTCGCCTGCTGGGGCAGCGACACCTCTGGGATCTTCTCGCCGTGCTTGTACACGCTGACCGTGACGTCGATCTTCTCGCCGCCGTACTTGTTCTTGACGCTCATGCTGTACTTGCCCGAGTCCTCGGAGGTGACGCCCTTGATGGTCATGCTGACGAACTTGGCCTGCTCCACCTTCACTGAGAAGTGCTCACTGAGCGGGATGTCCTGGTCGTTCTTGAACCAAACCACCTCGGGGTCGGGGTTTCCAAACACCGTGCAGGTCAGATTCAGGGTCTTCGGGAGAAAGGTGGGCGGAGAAGGAAGAGTTAGAAAAGGAAGACCCACATCGCCTCCCTGGGCGTCGTGCCTCAGCCACGCAGCCACACGAGGTGGCACGTGTCATACCCTCCGTCAGCAAGCCACTGCCTTTGGATCCGGAATGTTAGGCTGCTCTGTCCTTTGATAATACGGGATTTGTCAGAAGCAGCCGGGGATGAGGGAAGGCGGGTGGGAAGTTCGCGTCCCTCATAGGCCGAGCACGGACACGTGACCCCCTCCCCAGGGTTCCCTTCTCTGGGCCCGGGGGTGGGGGGGCTGCACTGCATGGTGATTACATCCTCGCCCGTCCTAGCTCTGCCGTGTGCTCCTACCTTTCCTTCCATGATGGTCACCACGTCAGGCAAACCGCCGACCACCCTGCCACGATCTGCAACAAGGAAGCAACTCGGTTAAGAGCAGCCCAAGGGTCCGAGCAGGTGCCCTGGGCACCGGGGAATGGCGGGGAGGAGCTTGCGCTCTCCTGAGAGAGCCCAGAGGGAAAAGGTTCGTGTGTCTACACTGAGGGATAACACACAGGTGAGGAAATCGTGACCCCATGCGCGGCAGGTTGTGAAACTGCAGGAAGGATGGGTGGAGAGCTGGTCTCTGAGCGGGAAGGATTCGCCACGGACCGAAGGCAAGGAGAGCTGCCTGTGCCTGGCCGGGCAGACCGGAGGGTCCTGCCCCTGGCCGGCAGGTTCCCCAGGGGCAGAGGGTCGGGGGCTGTCGCTGGGGGGAGCGGGCAGACAGCAGCGCAGGTGTTGGAGGTGTCGTCGAGTGAGGGCAGGAAGGTTTCCTGGAGTTTACTTAATACACAAAATCAATGCTCTGAAATACAGGCCCTTTTGCCCCACCCAAAATAATACAGCATTCGTATTACAATCTAACGTGTACTTACTCTTCTCTGCAAAAGCAGCAGCCCTAAAAATTAAAGGGGGCGGAGAGGAGAGAATAAAAAGAGTATTAGGGAAGAGCTTCCAACAAAAACACGCACACTTGTGCATTCACTCGTGGGGAAGCAGAAGAGAGCAGGACGTGGACGGCTTTCTCCTAGAACTCGTTCGGATCACGAGATCTGGGATGTACATCCATATATTTTTCCTGACGGCTGCCCATGATAAGGTGGAAAATGTCCTGACGTCCAGATGTTAAATCCCACAGAAAAGTTTTGCATTCAAACTCATATGTTGAAGGGATTTATTGTTTTTCCACCAAATTCACCAGATTGCATCAGAAACTCTTAGCTACTTTTGAAATTGTCCGTTTCTGATTTACCTGACTTGTCCCTGCACCCAATCAACAAATATTTATTGATTAACCCAGCATGGGCCACAGACTGTTTTCAGCTTTGGATACGCTAAAACTCAGACACACATTTGAAAATCCCGAATTATTCTTTAAAAAGTTGCTCTGTAGCATGTGTTGCCAAGATTATGATGATTTCAGGAATTCTTCATTTTAATCATTTAAAATAATCCAGGTTATTATGACTCCAGGGAGTTAATTTATAAATGCATTTCTGGTTTAGGAGAATGCCCGCTCTTCTACATGTCAAATTATTAAATTGCCATTTTCATCCCAGGAATAGCAGGTTCTTTGGGTCACCAAGGCATCTATCTATACATATTCCCACATGTGGCTAAAATGGCTTGGGGTAAATTGGACCGCATGATATAATAACCGAATACAAAAATCTTACTTGAGTTGCTGGAATTCCGCAAATGCTTCATCGAAAGCTGCAAGGAAATAGTTCATATGTTACTAACCGCTGAAATGTTCAGCTTTTGTTGATTCACCCGAATGTCCTGCTAGTGAGTGTGGTTAATGAAAACTGATAAACAGCCAACTGATATACTGATTTTTCAGAAGTTATTTTCTCTGAATGAAAATCACAGAATCAGATTGTCTCCTGGTATACCATCCCTGTTAGCACCTAAATGCATCTCTAAATACAAAATTATCAGATGCCGAAGAGTGATTCTACCTTGTCCAGAAAGGTCCAGCGAGCGCTGGTGGTTGCTTTTGCCGTCGAAAATCTCGAAAGTGTATTTCCCCTTGTCCTTCTCCGTGGGCTCGCAGATATGCAGCCAGGCCATGTCCTCGCTGCCTCCGATCCGCATGTGCTCGCTGGACGGAATCTTGGCATCTCTTTTGAAACGTAACAGGACACACTCGAGTTAGGGTCTCTGCATTGCACACACAGTACCAACATGGCAATATCATGCCTGAGTGGGCAGGAAGCCTTTTCTAACTTGCTGATACTAACGTCAAAACAGAGTTTTCTGTCAATTAACAAATGGACTAATTATATCAGTAACTCGGATCTGAAAACCTCCTAAAATTAAATGATACTTAATTCTTAAAGACATACTATTACTTATTATATACTTGTCGCAACCTGGTGGACTCTACAATACTCTCTAAGTATAGTAATTCCTCAAAAAATTGAAAATAGAACTCCTGTCTGACCTAGCAATTGCACTTCCGGGTACATACCCGAAAGACCCGAAGGCAGATATTTGTACAGGTATTTGAACAGATACTTGCACACCCGCACTTTGAGCAGCACTGTTCGCAACAGCCGAGAGGGGGGAGCCACCCGCGTGTGCACTGACAGACAAGTGGATAAAGAAGACGCAGTCCATGCATGCAGAGAAATACTATTCAGTCTTAGCAATAACGCGTTTCATAGTTTCAAATAGCTGAGCGCCACCTAGACTCTGCCTCCCCATGTGAAGGGAAGTGTGGATAAAAGCGGACATTCCCAAATAATGGAGAAGGCGGGATTGAGTAATTCCGACCTCCTGCAAGACGAGCCCACAGCATGGCGCAGCCTGAGGACGTAATGCATCCGACTGCCTTTGCGACTGGTTTCCTTACGGGGAACCTCAGGCAGGGACTGGAGACTCTCTGTGCCTTCTGAGAGAGCCTCTCGCCCTGGGGGGCTGTTTCAGGAGCCCCGGGTACCTCGCAGCAGCTGAAAGCCGGACCCCAGGGAGCCCCCTGGGGAGGGTCCCACCAGCTCCTCAGCCCCCACCCGCCTTGTGGACCCACTAAAGGCAGAGATGCCGGGGAGGGTGTCTGAGGCTCTGCAGGCTCCTCTCCTCTCCATCAGCCCAAGGGTACATTGCGATTTTAGGGGAGCATTTTCACAGTCAGACCTCTGCTCCTGACATCTCCTGAGCTAAATTAAAACATACACCCCGAGGTTGAAGCTTGCTATTTTCTTCCTTCTATAAAGACACTACAAAATTTTCTTTAGTTTCTGAGATACTTCTGAGACTTAAGTGGTCAATACTTCCACAATTTGAGGTCTAGCCGTGTCCGGATGATAGATGAATTTCACCTTTGAGCAAGAGAACAAAATCCTTTTTCCAAAGAGCATTTCTGCTGAGTCCCTCTCTGCCTGCTCCTAACTCACGTTGAATAGGTTTCCAACCCTTCCTGTAAAGTGGCATTTTCTACAGTCCTTGATGGATGTCTCAGCGTTTTTAACCAAAGAACAATGGCCTCTGCTTACGCTCGCATTTCACAAGATTCTCATTGCACTCGATCGATTCAGTGTCATCCATTAAAGCAAAATATTCCAGTATCCACAGTGCGAGCCTCCAGCACTACGTCCCTGGCATTACAGATTTCGAGAAGTGGATCATTGAGCTTTAAAGGGCTAAATTATATTTCAACAAATTTTCATATTACTCTCTATGTCTCCAAGTGATATCTAATAAGAGCTCATTTAATAGTCAAATAGCGAAATATACCCAGATATCATAGTTTAGTTATAGAATATAACTGCATGATATAGTTTAATGTATAGGCTAAAATATAGTTCAATATTGTTTAACAGTCAAATAGTAAAATAGGACTAAAAGTTACATACTTTTAGACAAAAAATAAGAAACAGGAATCATTAGGTTTAATGACTGGGTTGTTTTGGTCCTTTTACTTTTAATCGAGTCCAGAGGGGAATGGACAGACCAGACAGGCAGAGCCCGGTTTGGAAGTATCATTTCCACCGTGGCTCTCTCCTGGCGGCACGTACAAGGTGCGCTATGAGCAGAGCCACCTTCGGTAAACTCGGGACACTGGAGAAATTTGTCTCTAACACCTTCAGGCGTTTCTTTCTCTTTCTCCTTCTTCCAAGTCCTCCCCGCTGCCACGATGGCTCCCTGCCCTGAGCCAGAGGTGGTCACAGTTGCTCAGAATCGTGTCGTTTTGAGGGAATGGCAGTGCCCTGATGGTCCTCCGCAGCTCGGGTCCCAGCCCGGGGCTGCCCCGTCCGGGGTGCAGCCACCGTTGACGGCACGCACACTTACTTGTGATACCAGTTCACCTTCATTTCTTCTGTAAAGTACTTCATGAAACACTGGAGTCTTATTCCTTCCGGGGTGCAGAGCACCTTCAGTGGAGAAGCAGACATTCCTGCAGGACACAAAACTCAGGTCTGAGAAAATCTGTGCTGTGTCCTAAGGGCAGGCGCTTCGCCGGCCACAGATTCTTATGTTTTATTCCCGTGCTATATCCTTTCATTAAATAGCCACTCGCCACGGTAGAATTATTTGAAAACCTCTTTGCAGAATACTATGAGAGACACATAATTGTTAAAAAAAAAAAAAAACCAACATCTGCGCCTTATCAGTTTGCCTTAAGAGGAAGACAAAGTAGTATGAGTTACAACGTATCACGGTGAATGCTACATGAATTTCTCCAGGTCTCGAGCATTGAAGAAAACCAGCAAAAGGGAATTAGGTGTTAGCAGAGATGTTCTAGGTAGGAGGCAAGGAGATGGTATGACCCGGGTTGGTCATTCAAGACAAGTGAAAATTGGGTCAGAGGAAAGAAGGCGGAAACCATAGGCAATAAGAAAAATTTACGAAATGAGAGCATATGTGGTGTATTTGGAGTACAAATTTAGACTGATTTGATCTACTTGGGGTAGATGGTCTGGGGCGAGAGTCAGAAAAGGAGCAGGTTGGGAAGCAGCATTATATTAAGGCAACAGCTCTGAGTCTGAAGTAGAGACTGTTGTTAGACATGCCACCTTGGAGAATTAACATGACTTACGGTGTTTCCTTACCTGGAAAATTTTACTACACAATAGCAAAGATAAAGGAAAATAACATGATTGCAAACTGTTGACGAGGATGTATGGCAAAGAGGCTTTTCAAACAGCATTTCTTAATTTTGGTAAACAACTTGAAATTTATATATGAATCTTAAAAATATTCATAGTGTTCTACACAGTAATTGCACTTCTAGGAATTCACCCAAAGGAAATATTCCTAAATATCAAAAAAGCCTCTCCTTGCCCAAATATGTGCATCATATAGTTATTTATACTGAAAAATTATTAATATCCCAATAGAGAAGAGTTTAAGCCATGGTACTGTGATTCCATGAAATATTATGCCATTTTTAGAAAAAAATAGATATAAAATCTACATAAAACAAAGAAAATTATTATAAAATGTGTGGGGAAAAAACGAACTATTTATGACTCCAACTATGTAAAGAAATAGAAACTGAAATAAAAATGGCCATGATTGTGGTGTTCTCTGTTTTCCATTTATTCTTAAATGCATACGGGGTAAGAAAGAACTTCACCTAAAAAGTAAATAAGTAGAAACCCCCTCCGTGGAAGCTGAACAAGAGGAAAAGAGGACAGACGGGGGTGCATTCCCAGCTGCAGGCTTCTGGGGGCGCAGGGAAGGGCGTGACGTGGCCTCACCTGTCCCACCTGCTCCAGCAGCTCACGCCCTTGCTGGGCAGGAGGAGAATAAGAGACAGGGAAACGGAGAAAACTGTAAACTGAAACACAGGGGTGCTGAAAATACTCTGATTTGCTAGAAATGTGGACCGTAATTGAAGGCCCCTGGGAATAAAGCAGAAAATGATGTTTGGAGACCCCTCCCTCCTCTGTTTCTCCCATTTTACGGCATGTATTGGAGAGAAAGTGGCCCCAAAACTCTCCCTGCACAAAACCACAGAGTGGAGCGAGCCAGACAGCCTCGAGGTTAGGACAGAAATCGTGTCGTCTTAAAGAGGGTCAAAGAGTGGCAAATTGGTACTAACTGATCAACGCTTAAGCGCACATGTGGACGTAACACTCATCGGGTGTTGGGCAGGCGTGGGGGGCGGAGGGGATGGTGTATTCACACCTGGTGGGTGTGGGGCGCAGCGTCTGGGGGACGGACACGCTTGAAGCTCTGACGCGGGTGGGGCAAAGGCAATGTTCATAACCTAAACATTCGTACCCCTGTAAGATGCTAAAATTAAAAAAAAGACTGGCAAGTTCCGAGTCATCTCTCAGACTATGATTGGAATCGATAAGTTATCGTGAGCCCAGGAAGTTTCCAACCAAGCCCAGAGGACAGGGCGGAGAACACAGGGGGACCGCAGGCCGAGCAGAGCAAGAGCAGCTCTAGGCAATTTCTCCACTCACGTGCAAGGACCTGGCCCGGCAGCTGCCCTAAGTACCCATCTTCATCCAGGTTAGGGTACACCCCACACAACCAGACACTTCTTTACAGCCACAAAATCCACGGGTATTTAACTTTCCCACCCACAGAGAAGAAAGGGCCACAGGACGCGTGATCCAACAAGCAGATTGCACGTGTCTGAGTTCCAAGAATGATACTGACCGCGCAAACGCTAACCTGCAAGTTGTGCTCCTATTTCCTGGACTTATATGGACTTATACCAACATCCCTAATCATCAGAGAAACGCAAATCAAAACCACAGTGAGACATCGCCTCATGCCCTTTAGGATGGCTACTGTCAAAACACAGAAGATGACGAGCGTTGGCAAGGACGTGGGGAAACCGGAAACCTTGTGCTCTGTCGGTGGGAATGCAAAATGGTGCAGCTGTTGCAGGAAACAGTGTGACAGTTCCTCAAAAATTTAAAAATAGAATTACCATGTAAAATTACCATATGATGCAGCAATTCTATTAATACTTCTGGGTATATATCCAAAGGGGCTGAAAGCAAGGTCTTAAAGAGATATTTGTATAGCCACATCCACAGCAGCAGAATTCATGGTAGCTGAACCATGGAAGCAACCCACGTTTCCTTCCTCAGACGAATGCATAAATAAAATGCGCCGTTTACCTGCGGTGAAATATTACTCAGCCTCAACACGGAAGGAAATTCTGGCACACGCTACACAATGCATGAACTTTGAGGACAGGATGCTACGTGAAATAAGCCAGTCACAAAAGGACAGATACTACATACTTCCACTTCGATGAGGCACCTAGAGTATTTAAACTCACAAGAACAGAAAATAAAATGAGGTCGCCAGGATGTAGAGGAAGGGCAATGGGGAGTGAGTGTTTAATGGATACAGAGTTTCAGCGTAAGATGAAAAGAGTTCTGGAGGCAGACGGTGGAGATGGTTGCACAACAAGGAGAATGTATTCAATTCCTCTGAATTGCACACTTAAAAATGGTTAATAGTAAAGCTTATGTTGTGTGTATTTAACACCATAAAAAATAGATCAAATAAATGACGAGCTCTCAATGCATTTTGTTAAATGCAATTCGTGGAGATGCCTAAAACCGGTGTATAAATTTTCCTTTGAGTGATAACCCTTATATGACTTCTATCTCGCCTACGTTGTTCTGCTTCTGAGAGGCTAACTTTGCGATTGTCTGAAGACCAGAGATGATTCTACGAGCAGAAACAGCTATAGCTGAAGGACTTTGACAGGGCGACCGGAAGTGAGCTCACTCACTGACACTCGACTCTCACATTTCCATCATCAATGCTTTCAAGAAGGAAGACTTTTGCTCAGGGAGGAAATGAGGAAAGAAAAGAACTTTCATTTGAGGAATGTGAGCCCTTTCAAATTATCAGCCCAGAGAGACATTAAAACGAGACTCCGATCACACCCCACTGCCCCCTAGGAGTGATATATTCACCTCTTGAAACTACTTGCTTTTGCCACAGTAGCTGTAAATTAACCTGACAATGCCGCACACTGTGGCTTAATGATTGGCCAATAACTAATCAATGTTATTCCTGCAAGCCAGTGAGAATTCCTGACAAACAGCTGCCCGTCAGCCCTCCTGTCTTCCTCTTCTTGCCGTTACAAATCCACTCGCAACCTCTGCTGACAGGAGCGTGTACTCAGGGCAACTCGAGTCTGCGCCCGGGTCGCAACCCGTAAGCTTGGCCCAAATAAATGCTCTCATATTAATCTTGCCTCAGCTTCTTCCTTGCGGGTTGACAGCTGAACCCGGACAAACCCTGCATGATACCACTTATATGCAGAATCTACGAAAGTCAAACTCACAGAGACAGAGAGTGTCACAGTGGGTGCCAGGGCCTGGGGGGAGGGAGGGGCTTGGGGGAGGGGAGAAGCTGGTCAAAGTGAGCCCCGTCTTACGGGAGCAATCCGCGTTAGGTCTACCGCACTGCCTGGTGACCGCAGCTAACACTAATGCATTGCATATTTCAAAGTTGCTAAAAGAATAGATTTTTAAAGTTCTGAACATAAAAAAAAAATGGTAAGTATGTGAGGTGGTGGATACGTTAATTAGCCTGATGGAACATTTCTACAACATTCACGTAGATCAAAACACCACGTTGTGCCTTGTAAACATACCCAGTTATTTTCTGCCAATTAAAAATAAATAAATATTTTTCAAAAAAGAGTGAAGTCACTTTTTAAAGGGCTTGATTTAGCTTCGTACAGTGGCCGGCATATCCAGGAAGTGATATTTGGCCCATTAAGGATGACCGAGAGTAAAACTCACATAAAATGTGCCATTTTGACCAAGCAAAAGCAGAAAGAAATAAAGTTTACCTTATAGAGATGTTCTGAGAAAGCAATGAAAAGTCAGCATAAAATGGTTTTCACAAGAATGCCAGAAAAACCGTGAGATAAGAGTACAGCTTGGGACAGAGACACGTTCACTCTGGTCGGGGTCCGACTCTCCTGGCTGCATACTCGGTTAAACCACCTGACTGCCCGGGATTTAGCTACTCACTCTGAAGGTATAAATTAGGTGACCTCTAGAGAGCCCACAGTAATTAAAAAATTGTACAGTGGTTAGTATAAAGTGCTATGCACCTATAAGCTATTATTCTCAAATTAATAGCTAATATCTTTGTTCTCACAGTTCCCAATGCGGAGGGGGAATTTGTTTGCAAAGCTAACATGGTTTAACACATATGACGCAAAGTGAGAGGCTTAACAATCCATCTTTGCCACCCACACTGACAGCAACACAAAGCAGGCGTCCGAGTTAACCTGAGGCGGAGTGGATGGGAGTCCACGCGGGGCTTCTTGAAGCAAACACAGACTCTAAACACGACACTGAAAAGCCCTTTAAGAAACAGTGTCTCCAGGCAGCAGATAACTGTCCTGCCTTGTAATCCAGGGCCCGTCACAGGACATGCACTGTGGTTCCATTAGCTTCCTCCTGTGTAGCCGTGACTGCCCATCTCAGGAAATGGCGATGTTAGCACCCAAAATGACTTGGAAACCAGAAGGCATTTACTTACCACAGACTCTGCTCATTGCCAAAAGGATATCCTCATACACTAAAAAGGAGAAGGGAGAAAGTTGCCATTACGATGCATAATTTTAACAGAAAGCAGCATTTTCAGCGTTTAATTAAATTGATACAGGAAATTGTGATGTTCCTTTGAAAAATGGATCATTAAAACAGCGATATTTATCCATAAAAGGCTGATGTGTGCGATAAATCCTTCTCACCTGTTCACTATTTAAACAAGGAACAAGGACATTTCACTCAATATAAATCCAACTATATATTTAATTAAATCACTGCAACAGTGTTTCAATCATTTTAATTGCATTAGTAACGGGGTAAAACCTGGCTTCTGATGATAGGCTGAAATGACATTTCATATAGGCCCAAAATAATAGCATGCATACATTTTTCTAAAATATTTGAAAGCCTTTGAATGCAACTAAAGAACAAATACAGTTTCCTCTACAGTGTTACAACTAAAGAAACAATGTACACACGAATGTGTCCCATCCCATTGGCAAAACGGATTTCTCTTTAGCAGCTCGAAGATTTCCTGTTACCTTTGCCAGCGATTTCGAGGACGGAAGCGTCCTGGCCTCTCTCGTCCTTCAAGGTGGCCTTGTATTCACCATGGTCCTTCTTTGACAGCTACAGACAAAACACATCCCAGACATTGATGTACAATCAATTCCCCAACATAGAATGTGATAAATGCTAATGCAATTTCTTTGCAAATCCTGGAAATTCAGGATGCAAATTAGAAGATTACAGAGTTTATTTACAAGTTATTCGAAAGCACTATTTTTTTTTGCTTGGCTTCTGCCTTGTTTTACTCCGTACATGATACCTTTGGTATGAGGAGCTCACAGACCCCCTTCTCCAAGTCAGGCGCTGTTTCCGTTTCATAGAGAACATCATCCTTGAGCCATTTGAAAACTGTTTCTCTCTTGGTGTTTGCAACCTAAGAGATAGAAACCTAAAATTTAGGATGTGAATCTCTTTGGCTCGTGAGAAAAAAAGTCGATTAGGATTTCAATAACAGACCTAAAAAAAATCAATTTTTACTGTGTGTCAGACAGAGGCTCATGGAAAAGCTATCACTTCCGATAACGGCAAATACATTTCTAAATCCCAGCCTCTAAAATAATTAAGCCCTCACAGGTACACAGGGAAGGACTGCCAACTCTTATTCTATGAGATTAGAGGTGTAAAGATCTTTTCGTTTATATGAAATGTTGCTAATAAAGACAAGTCATAAGCAATGTATTTTGGGATTTGCAAATAATATAGAATATTTTTAAAGATCTGTAAAACTATCTAGAGGCTGCTTTTTTGGCAATATGACATTTCAGGTCCGTGGACACAGAGGAGACAAAACCTTACCCAAAACAGCCCCCTGGAGATGAAGACGTTCCCTGCACTGAGATTCCTCATAATTCGGTCACTGGCTTTAGCTTGAATTAGATACAAAGCTTTTCAGAATTCCAGGGCTGGGTGAGCGTTGCAGTTCGCACACTCCGAGATGCATGTCTTAGGGAGGAGAAGGAATTCTGCTTCCGTATAATGGAGCGTGTGGGTTATAATCTTCCTAATTCGAAATTTTGTCTGTTTCACTCACACTTGCCCCACCCAGGGCACGGCAGCCTGCCCGGCACAGAGAAGTCTCTCCATAAATGCTAGTGGGACAGACGCCGGGAGTGTGTCCCGTTGGCCCAGAAAGCAGGATCCTCCTTCCAAAGTCAGAACCACGCCTTGAAAATTCCTAGAATGGACCGAAGCCATCACGCGTCTCCAGCAGACGAGTTCCGTCGTCCTAACATTCAAAGACGGTGTCTGTCTTCTGTGCCGATCCAATCTCCCACCGTCTCCTGACTCCAACCATTTCCTCTACTCTCTTTTTCAAAGACGTTTTACACTGTGGGTCTTCGTGTGCTAAATAAAAGCCTCCCCACTGGCTTCAACTGCTGTTTTCCAAAACAAATATCCTCAACTGATGGATTTGTCTTGCAGGTGGGGGTTCTGATCCCCTTAAATAACTCACCTGTCTCTTCTCTGAACTCCCTCAATGTCTCTCTGCGCTAAAGTCGTAAGTGACCGTCTGTGATCAAACCCTCTGTCGATGAATAACCGCGCTCTCCTCGCGGGGGAGAAACAAGCACCGACGTCTGAGTGCCGCACAGCCCACGAGACCCGGAAGTCTCCCTGCCCCTCCGCACCCACCGGTTCCGCCTTTGGCCGGGGTCTGACCAGTTGCTCCCCTGAAAGGCAGGACCACGTTTCTCACCTTACAGACAAGACGGACCTCACACTCTTCTGTGACATCCCAGTGCAAATACTCGGCAAAGTGGGGGCCTGCAGAGAGAAAGGCGGAAACGAGTTTTAAAAAAGGAAAAAAGAAGTAAAACAAATAAATAAATACATGATACAGATGTGATATATACGTATATGCATGGAGTGCATGTATATGCACCGTGGGTCTGTATTGTACGTATTTATATAACGCGTTTCTGACATTATGAAACTGAGATGGCTTCCAGGGCTCTGGAACCACGTGTTAATTCTGGAATCTGCATTTCCTGGCAGGAACAGACGTCCCATCGGCCCTTCTTGCTGACATTTCATCTCTATTGCTCTTTAAAAAGAATATTAAACTCGTTACATTCTCTCCCTCAAGGCAAATGCCTAAGTGGACATTCAACAACATAGTATATAAAACCTTTAAAATAAGAGCATAGAGATGAGGTCAAATACAGCTTTTTAGGTGAAAACCTAGCAATTCCGTCAACACTTATTTATAGAGCATTCCAATGCAAACATGGAGTTGTGAATGTTTTCCCAAAATATCGATCATTTTTGTTTGAAACGAGTGTGGAGGTCAGCCATATGCTAATAACACCGTTTTCCCATTCAACATAAAAATGCAAAGCGGGTTTAGAAAGTATGTGTTGATCTCTTTCATATAAATACATTCTACAGGGTTGGTAAAAAAAAGTTCACCATGTGGAAATGAGTGAAATAAAATGTTTTTGACTATTAGAAATAAAAATAACTAAAGATAACAAAAACTAATGTCTTGATCTTGTATCTCATGACCCATCTTTTGATTTTTTTTTTTTTTCGGTCAGCGGAGCGTGGTCACGAGGATCGTTCCCTTGACAAGGACCACAGCAGGAAATGTGGAGAGTATTATTATTATATCTGGGGCTTTTAAAGGTAAAAGCAGGAAAAAAATACAGACAGCCCATTAAAGAGCAAAGCAGAAAAGTACCCAAATTTCCACAGCTGATTCCCTGATCACCTAAGATGCCTGCAGGGCCACTGAGCGTCACGTCGGCCCTGTGCTAGACAAACACTCAAATCACATGTCTTCGTTTTGTGCCCGTGGTAGGACAGCTGGTGGGCCACTCACCTTGTTTCCTGAGAAATTCTTTTCTTTGAAACTCAGCCTCGTCTAGGACGGTCCTGAATGCTGAATTCGATATTTAAGAGAAAAGAAAAGATGTGAAACTTGGTTGCCTCTCCCCAGCCCAAAGAATTTGAGTTATCTTTCATGGACACGTGGAAACATCCAGCACGGCGTACCGTCCCCGATGAGAACCAGCGAAGACTGGCTCTTGGCTTTCCCGTCGTGAATCTGCACCGTGTAGGTACCCTCGTTCTCAATGGAGAATCGATCCATCACCATCTCAATGATGCCTGTGGCCTTGTCGCATTTAATTCTGTGTGCCTGGGAGCCAGCAGGGAAACAGAATTCCACAGTGAATTCCCAAAATCCTCTCTCCACATTTCACAGCTGCGTCGACTATTATATCTTAAGGGATGGTGACACAACGAAACACAAAATGACATTTTATCGATGAAACCGCTGGGCAAACCAAGGACCAAGCTCGGGCAGGGTACCAGCTTCCATCCAGTGGCAAAGCCCCGGCTCTGCGTGGGGAGCCCCCAAAGTGCAAACTGCTCTAGGTACCGGCTCAGCAGAAATGCTGCACGTTACCCAAGAAGGTGCTTCTAATGTGAAATGTTAAAATCCACGGGAGAAAATAATATAACACGTCTCCAGCTATGATGGAAGCCCACGCGGACAGCAGCAATGGGGTGAGCCTCACGCTGTAGCTGTCCTTGCCCCAAGGACAGTGACGATGGTCTGTGTCTCAGGCCACCCTTGGACAGTGCAGGGTCTGACGTTAGGCAGAGCCTGGAGGCGGCCAGGCCACTTCCGAATGCAGGGCTCGTCCTGAGGCAGTGGACACACAGGACCTGTGCCCGGCACTCGCCCCAGCGATGGCGTCAATCACAGGAGACTGTCCCCATCCTCGGAGACCAAAGCAGCCCCGGGCAGTGCACAAGCAGGGGTGGGCATAGGAGAGCTCAGTGAACATGCCCTCCCTTGGGTCCTTGGATTTCTTTACAGTTTTGAGTATTTACTTTTGAATACCAAGGGTAATTTCAAGTTGGTTAGACAAATGCACGGCCCTTATTTGTATGACGTTAAGCTCACAGCAAACACCTGTAAGCAGAGAAGGGTAGGAACTTACTCTAATTAGCTCTGAGAAACTAAAAGGTATGATTCTCAACAAGACAGTCGCCTTTCCCGTGTTCTCAGCTACCGCACTGCAGTGTCTGGGCGGGTTTTAGGAAATAATTAGGCTCCTTGCTGTGGCCATTATGCAGCAAGATGAAGTTCAATGATTTTACGAGAGCCATAAATACAGGCTTTTATGTGACTTTCGCAAAACAGCATCAATCTTCACATGTCAAAGTCACTTGTGGATTGCTAATTAAAGACATGAAATAGTGCAGCCACATTCCAAAAGGTTAGCCAGGGAGCAACGACACCCATTTTTGAAGCAAGCTCTGTATGGTGGGCAGGAAACGTCAATCAAAAAGCATTCTGCAAATAAAGTCAATGACACTAAATTCCATTTCATTTCATAGCGTGATCTCTGCTTGAAGAAAATTTCCCCTGTTACCTCGATCAGACAGTACTCTCCCGTAGACAATACTTACACCATTGGTTTTTTGGCAGCCTGAAAGAAGCTACACATTTTCTGCTTTTTAGCTAACTCTCCCATTTGTAGGAGTCGTAAAGTATGTCGTGACTCTCACAGGAAAGGTTGGCTGCGTGAGGTCGTCTGTGTGAGATTTCCATCTGACAGGCATCTCTCTAATCAAGCTTTAGCAAATACCCACCAGACTCAAAGTCTGCACCGAGGATTCAGGTCCAGCCTAGAGAAATCGCAGGGGGGCTGCCCCAAGGAATGAGATTCCTGCCTCACACGGTTTTGCTTAGCGTCTGTGCAATGAACCAATGAATGCAGCATTTAGCACTTAGTAGGATAGCTAAGCATATCGACGCCACTACACACTGGGTTAAGACAGGGGGCGGGGGAGTTCAAGAGACCCCTGACCCCACCACTGAACAATAAGGAAAAAACCCCTCAAATAGGCTGTCCTGTAACTGGGTCCCCAGGTGTGCTATAACTAGACAAGAGGAATTGCATCTAAATGCAATCACCGAAATACTCCACAGTCAGAAAAGGTGCACCAGCTACCATTGTAAGACTCACTGTATGCAGTTAAAAGCAGAGCAAGAACGAAAGTGTATATACCATGGCAGGACATGCACTTTTTTTTTTTTTTTTTTTTTTGAGACAGAGTCTCTCTCTGTTGCCCAGGCTAAAGTGCCGTGGCGTCAGCCTAGCTCACAGCAACCTCAAACTCCTGGGCTCAAGCGATCCTCCTGCCTCAGCCTCCTGAGTAGCTGGGACTACAGGCATGCGCCACCATGCCCGGCTAACTTTTCTATATATTTTTAGTTGTCCAATTAATTTCTTTCTATTTTTGGTAGAGACGGGGTCTCGCACTTGCTCAGGCGAACTCCTGAGCTCAAACAATCTGCCTGCCTCGGCCTCCCAGAGTGCTAGGATTACAGGTGTGAGCCACCACGCCCGGCTAGGACATGCACTTTTGATGGCTGTCCTGCCTTCTTTGTGCAGATCAGCCGGCCACTCCACGAGGGCAGCCGAAACGGTCAGGGAAGTTGCAGAAACTTATGTCCCAGCCTGTGTCTTCCCTGGGGAGCTGTCAGGGGCAGGGGACGCAGGGAGGAGCTCCTCACAATAGGGAAAAAAATATATGCCTTCAAAACCATTATCGAGAATAGATGAACTGATCCATCCACGATATTTCCCCCCATGTAACCTGAACCTTTCCATAGAAGCGAGCTCAAAGTCTCTAAATATAATGTCATTTTTTAATTCCAACAAGCTTGGATGTGAAAGACTGCTGATGTCTTATCTAAGCCTGACCGCATCTCAGAGCCCTTGCAAGAATCAACCGTCTCCATTCATCTTGTCAACCTTCCACACCCCGATCTTTGCAGCTCAAGAAGGGATGGAAACAAGCACAGAACGTGGACGTAGGCAACGGACCTAACAAAACAAAATTGGCTCCCTCAAAGCCAGAGATCGCTCACGCCGGAACTCACCTCGCTGTCAGAGACTTCTCTGTCGTTAATAATGAATCGGTAGCTGGCGTCTGGTGACAGGTGCTCGGCCTGCAGCCAGAAGCGAACCTGGCCTTTATCAAAAATCTCATAAGCTAATTCCGATTTCAGAGGAATCGCTACAGGAAGAAAAGAAATAAGCAAGTCAATAATGCATGGATCCTGGTGAGAAAGAATAGCCGCATATTGTAGGAAAATATCAATCCTAGTTATTGAATTTTCTGAGAATGTGAAACCCTAGAGTATTAGATTATGGAAACTAAAAATAAAAAATAAAACTCCAGTTAGCCTGCTGCTGCATTTAAAGCCTTGTGCTCCCTGTTTGCTTTCTGGATTTCCTGATTGAAGATGCCTGAATTCTTCCTATACTCAGTGCAATCCAACAACCGAAGATTTCATTTGATAGACATCTCACTTGAATTGGGAACAGCTATACAAAACCCCAAATTAAAAACACTCTCTCGTCAATGCAAGTTTCTACAAGCTACAATGTAAACTACCATTTGTTTTAAAACAGGAGGTAACCAGCCCTGTAAGCAGGGAAGGTGAGATGAAGCCGCCCTTCCCCCGGGGCTGCCCCATCCGGGGCTCCTACGTTAACGAACGTGCCCTATGGGGCTGCGGTCACACTCAGGGCCAGGGCTTACTTACTGGGATTCTTGATTTCATTGCTCAATAGCATCAGACGCTCAAGCTCTGAAATTAAGAAAAAATATTTTAATTGTCTTGACCTGTATGTTCAGGAGTTTGTAGACAACAGTAAGGCTGAACAAAGAGCAAAGATTCCACACCACCAAGATTTCATTTGAGAACATGAAAGAAATTTGAACTAAAAGTGAAAAGGTCAGAAGGGAGACCTTCAATGCTTCATTGCTAGCTGCCTGCAAATCAGGTCTTCACCAGGTGAAGACCCCACTTCCTGCAGGGAGAGCTGAGAGCTCGCGAGGGCCGGGTCTTGGGGAGCGCAGGGGGTATGAGGCGGTGTATTCACAGAATATAGGAAGCCTTGGAAGAGGAGAGATCAAAGGGAGCTTTTCCAGGTCCTCTAACTCCGTTTGAACTTTCCCAAAATTTATTTGGTTGGCTGAGAATGTCCTTATGTGGTCTATGATTTTCCTTCCCCTTTCAAAATTTCTTTCTTCGATTTCATTAAAGAAAAGTGTACATATTAATACTTCTCATGCTACCTCGATGGCATATTACCACGAGTAAAAAGAAAGAAAGAAAGAAAACCAAAAAACCGAAACGTATTGCTCCTGAGGAAGTCCCGTGAGCAAGGCAAGAAAAATTGAAGCTCTAAGCCATTTCTTCTCCCTCCTTCCTTCTCAAAATTAGAATTTCAAAATGAGATCGTGGTCACAGAAGACACGAACACCTTTATTTTAAACTGAAAATGAAGTCAGACTTCTCCTGACCAAAAGTAAACTTCCTTTGGCAACCGGTTTCACAGCGAGGGCAGACTTTCCCAATTAGATCTTCTGGTAGGAATGTCCATAAACGGAATGAGCTAAACCTGCAACTCCAACGTGTTGCCTCAGATATATTTAAAGTCTATTTGCAATATAAGACATGGTGGAAATTTTATCCTTTGCAACTATTTAAAGATGAAAATTTCACATGCAAACTTAAAAATGGTGTAGAGGAACACATAGTTTTTCAGAATTTAAGGTTTTTAAAGACCCTGGAGCCAGGGTTGGCAAAGGCAGCTTTTAAAAGCATGGGAGGATTTCCAGTCCGTTCCTGCCCCTGTCTGGGAGCAGCAGATTGAGGGCCAGGAAAAGAGAGACAGCCTGACCTCCTCGCTCCTTTGTTCTGCTGTGGCTGTTAAATTTGCACGAGTTTACCCGAATTTAACCGACACGGAGCCAGACCTGCAAAGGCCCCCGGCCCCCGAAGCCAAATTCTCTCCACATCCCTGACTCTTCCCTTGAAAAAGGCTGGCTCTGCCCTATGCACCAAGTGGATCAGGGTTGCACACAAATACTCATCATCCTGAGAAGTAAAAACACCTGCCTCCCTTGCCTGACGTTTGCCTGGTGAGCTCAGATCTCTGAACCTGCCTATGAAAACTATTGTTTTTCCCTGGATTATACTCAATAGGCTTTTCTCGCTTCTTTCTGCTGTTCTATATTTGCAAAACAGCAAGAGATTAAAATTGTTTCACACACGTAAAAAGCAGCTTTCTTCCATCATCCCGATTTCCCTCTGTCGGGGACGGGGAGTCTCCCCTCGGAGTGACGGTCATTTATTGTATGGACCTGTGCGCTAGCACATTGCTTCCTGCACGCCGGACTACTCAAATGTGTCTACAACTCAGCTTTAAAGGAGCAAGCTGAAGGCTAGGCAAGCAGCATGTCCCGGACCAGTGATTATTTGGTAGATACGGTACAAACTCGAGTGTGCGTCTAATTTCTAAGGTAACTGTCGGCTCATAAAAACACTCCCCCAGCCTCCCACAAACACGCCTCCTTTTTCTAAGCAAATAAGTCTTTGCGATATTGGTGTGAACCTTTGAAAGTGCGATAAGCCCTTTCTTGCCAAGCCTCTGCCCCGTGGGTGTTACCTTCTGCATCCAGAACAAAGCTGGAGGACACGCCATCTGTGTCGCTCACGGACACAGAGTAAGTCCCCAGATCTTCCTTATCTGGGTTCTTAAAGTACAGCTTCGAGCTGGAAAGCAAGACGAGCAGGTGAACGTCAGCCATCTCTGTCTGCAGGACTTGCTGGGTGTGCCCCACACGCAACTCGCCAGCCCGACTCACTGGTCCCCGGCGGTCTCCACGCGGAACCTCCCCTCGTCTGCAATCTCCTCGTAGGATTTGCACCACGTGAACTGAGAGGCGTCCGTCATCTCTGGGCAGTTGAAAGCCAGGTAGATGTTGCCTTCATCGTCGACGCCGGCGCTGATTTCCTTGGTGCCTGCGCAGCAAGAGCGTGGAGTGAGCGTCGGAGGAACAGGCGTTCTCAGAGCTCTACTCTTGGAGAGAGGGCGTGGCCGGCGGAGAGCTCGGTTTACATGGAATCATCGGTTTCATTTAACGCCCACCCAGGGCTGCCCCGGAGGGTCACAGAAGAGGAAGCAGATGGATGCTAGAGCTGCTTGGTTGTTTTGTTGTTGCTATTTTTTTTTAATTTACCATATTTCTGCCCACTTCTGTTTCTGCATTTGATACCACGGTAGAGAACTTCTGGGGCTGCCTGGCCAGGTCCCTGAGATCCCTGTTCTCCCTGAGATGTCCTTCCCTGACCCTGCCGAGGAGGCCCTGGCAGCCGTGTGGCAGACGCGTAGTAAACACCTGGCCCAACTCGAGTCAGAATCTGTCCGGGATTGGGGGAGATAGCCCAGCCTCCGCTGGAGAGTGGACCTTCACAAGGGGATAAGATTAAGGCAAATTCACGTCTTTCTGGACAGACCGGGTCAGTTCCTGCTGGCTAAGGGAGTGGTTCGGTTCCCGCAAGCAGGGCGGCTGCCCCCGTGCCGGTCCCTTTTGCGGGCGCCCGCCCCTCTGCCGTGCCCTGCCCAGCGCCAGGCCCTCACTAGAAGCCCAGCAGATGCCCTGCTGCTTGGACCCGCCAGCCTGCAGAACCGTGGGCCAAACGAACTTGTCTTTGTACACTGTGCAGCCTCAGGTGTTCTGTTGGAGCGTCGCAAAGAGCCCGCGTATCCCGCGAGCCTGCCTCCCGCCTCCAGAGCATCCCTCGCAAGGCTGCCCCAAGGGGCGTTTATTCACCAGAACCAAGGAAAACACCAACCGCTGGCCCACGACCTTTTAAAAATACAACAAGATGTCCATTCGTCCATCCATAAACACGCACCTACTAACACACGTGTAGACTTCCCCCAAATCATTGCAGTTCCGTGACGTTTGCTGCTTTTAGCGGCTAAAAGGTAAAGTCCCACCTGGCTTGGCCTCTACGAGCACCGGCTCAGACGTGTCCGACGGCCTCCCCACGCCGCTGGCGTTCACCGCACGGACCCTGAAGACGTAGGTCTTGCCGTTCTTCAGGTCGCAGGCCTGGAAACGAGGAAACGCCTTCGTGTGGTCACGCAGCAGGGACGACTTTGTGATTTTTCACACTGTCTTACGAACGCACCCTCTGTTTTAAAATAACTCATGTTTTCAGTTGGAAAAACTAGACAGTAAACCGGAGAAGGAGGGAGAAGGGTTCGCAGCCGTGCACGACCTCACTTTGCAGGAATTAGCAGATTTCCTACAATTTCACTATAACCTCCTTCATTCTTTTTCCTCTGAATTTCTTTCTCTTTCGTTTTTTTCTTTTTTCTGAATGTTTTAAAGCAGAATTAAAATCATATCGACTAGTTTATAATCTAGGGTTCATATTTAACATAATTCTCTGGGACTCAATATTTTAAATGTGATATTAAACTGTGCAAAATCAACATTTGGACACATCAAAATTAAACCATCCTTTCTTATACATACATAGATTATCCATAATATAATCTGCATCGATAACCATAAATATACACTAACTAAATTTCTAATTGATTTATTTCAATGGATTCTCAGAAGGTGATTCATTCACTCAAAAGAAACTGTTTCATATTGTCTGATCGTTTTCCAGAGACGGTTGCCCCCTTTCCGCCTCTCTCCGAGTGGGCCGTCTGCCTGGCTCCCACGTGGCCTGGCTTTAAGCAAGGAAGCAGCTTGCAGCCCTGGCTAACTGCACCTCAGGGCCGGAACAAAAAGAGGGAAACCTCTGGATTTAGGCAGCCGGCACATTAACCGGGGCATGTGAGCCCTGGTCTAGAAACAGCCGTTACAGCTGACCCGGGCGAAAAACAGGAATATTCAGAGAAAAAGAAGATGGAGCAATTCACACATGATGATTTTGTCAAATGTGTCAAAACCGTGTGCATGTGTGCGTCTGTGTGTGTGTGTGTCTGTGTGCATGTGTGTCTGTGTGAGTACGTGTCAGTGTGTGTACGTGTGTGTGGTTTAGCAAACGGACTTCTAGCAGCAACCGCGTGAGCACGTTAAACGTGGGGTGGGGTTGGAAGGACGGGGCGAAATGTCGCATTGACCTCGCTGCGGAAAGCAGGTGCAGACACGATCCAGGAGCAGGGCAGTCAGCGGCCGTCACCGCAACACGGAAGAGGCGCAGGCCGTCTGCACAGCGCAGCTCTGCGCGGACAAGGGGAAGGCATCTCTGCTTGGCCCCTCCCCGCCGTCTGCTGGGACCTACAAACCCGCGAGGTGAGAGGCGCCCCTGGTGCGGGTCAGGCCGAGTTACCACATTTGGACAGGTTGGCCCTGGGTCTGTGCCGTTTGCCGTGAAGATCAAAGACACTTGCACACAAAGTCAGTGAATGCATCACCTTTAAATAACGGTTCGCGGTTGCCGTCTGGTTCGCGGTGAGCCACTCTCCAGCATCCATTTCCTTAAAATCCACAAAGTATCCGGAAACAGGGCTGCTGCCGGAATACACCGGGGCCTTCCACAGCAGGACCAGGGAGGAGTCCCTGACCTCGCAGAACGTCAGGTCGTAGGCGGGACCTGGGGGTCAGACGCGCCCCGAGCCGCTGCGTGAGCTCACCGCGCTCACCAGCCACCCGAACTCAAGCACCGGGACACTGTGCCCTTGGCAGGTGCCACCCCCAGGTGCATCACTGCGCCCTCCTTGTCACATGTCACCCTCTCTCCAAGAGTGCTCACGAGGAGGGCGCTGTGCCCAGCCTTGGCGAGCCCAGCTAGATGTTGCCGCAGCCTCCTCTCTCGGGCATCCGGGAGACCGCGGACATACTCAGGATAGTTCACAAGGCCACGCTGCTCTCTTGGGACCGGCAGATACTACCATGCACAACAGGAGACACTCGGGTCACCACCCACAGGGCTAGAAACCTGTCGGTCACAGCACCCACTCAGGGAGCCCGAGCACCTGGCCAGCCGGGCAGCTTCAGCTCTGCTCTCTGCAAATACCCCAGGCAGCTCTGGAAGTGTGTGGTGCTGGAGGCCTGGGCCCAGGTGACACCGGGTGGGAGAGGGGACAGGTGCCACTCCTCACCCCCCGTCCTAATTATATCACACTGAAGCCATTTCCTGTCAAACCCTCAAAAACACTCTGGAAACTTCAGTGGCTTTTTCTTATGCTGGTTTTTCTAAGTGGCAACAATTAATTTCATTAAAACAAGCAAGGAAGGAAGGGAGGGAGGGAGGGAGGGAGGGTAAAAAGAAATATAATCAGGCCACAAATTGAAAAACACTCTGAACTTTGAGCTTTTCCAGCTTCGACTTTTAGGTTTTTCTTTTGCAAAGAACGAGCACATTCTCCATTGCACCTGAGTTCCCGACAGGTTGGATACAAGAACCAGAAATCGATGGCTGGCACTTAAGAATTTGTGAAAATAGTTAAAGAATGCAGGTCCTAAATAAACACAGATTTGCAACAATTGTGCGTTTTAGAACCAAGGCCCCGAGATGCCCAAGTGTTTGGAGCAGGAGACGACCTTGGCTAACGGTCAGATGAGAACCGACGCCACGCTCCCTCTCACGCCGGCCCCCCGCCCGGCACCCTCTCCCGCCCCAGGCTTCTCTCTGCTTTGGGAGAAGGTGCTTGTCACGGGTCGGGTGGGGGCTGGTCTGCTGTCCCTTCCCTCCTACCTCCCCCTTCAGGGTGTCCCGCTCCACCCCTCCCAGCACCTGCTCTGTGTCCCTGCAGGGCCCAGACCACGGACACTGGATGGGCCTCACTCACCTCCTCCCCGGCGCATGGCACCCGGCGCCTGGCCATGGCAACAACACGGGTGTCGGGTGAACAGACACTTGCCCTAGGGGGCTGCTAAGGACACAGTGCAGACACCGGCCACCGCCACGGAAGCCCCTTCCTGGCCACCCCCCAGTATCGGAGGGAAGCGTCTTACCGGGCTCAGGCATGGTCCAGGCCTCGCACTTGAAGAGCTCGCTGGGGTCCGACGGCTCCCCGATGCCAGCCAGGTTGGCGGCGGCGATTTTGAATTCATAGAGTGAGCCTTCCGTCAACCCCTCCACCTGTTAGGATTTTGTTTACATTAATACATGAAATAAAAGCTGCGTTACAGGGCACTGGGGCAAAAGCATGTTTAAGACTGACTCGTAACATGAAACGTGAGCAGAGATGGAGGCTTCTCAGCAAAGGACACTAGGGTTTGGACCAGCCGCAGTTGGGTGTTAAAGCTGCCGGGCTTTCCCTTGTTCATGCCCTGATCTCTCCTCCAGGGAAGGAAACTGAGGCCCACAGAGTCTGCCCTGGCAAAGGGCAGAGACCCCAGGAGCAGGCTCAGGCCATGCCCCGGCCCCGAGCGGGCCCCTGGCCCCAGGACTTGGGGCAGGAGCCAGTCCCCGCTCCGCACTCGCAGCTGTGAGGTCTGTGGGTCCTGGCGTCTAGGATCTGGCCACCCCAGAGGCAGGGACTAAGCATCAGACCCACCCAGTTACTGGGCTTGCAATGTCAGCATCTTCATTGCTTCTTGGGGAAAAGAATGGCTCCTGACATCTTTCTGGTTCCAAACTCCAGGGTCTCACGATGCTATAACTTGTTTCTGTGCCAAATGCTCTACTGTCATCAAACTCTGGAACGCTGAGTGAGGGACGCCCCAGGATGCAAAAGTCACCCAGGCGAAAATAAACAAAGGCAACCAACCGTGAAGATGGTGTCTTTGAGGGGCGAGGAGTTGACCTCGTGCCAGTTTGCGTGGTGGGCTTCGCGCTTGTCTATGTAGTAGCCCAGGATGGCGGCGCCGCCGCTGAACTTGGGCACCTTCCAGCCCAGCGTCATGGAGTGGCCGTCGCAGTTCAGAAGCGTGATCCCGTAAGGGTGGGACGGCACGGCTGCAAGCAAGCACAGCGCGGGCGTTACGGGGCCCCGCAGGGCAGCCTGAGCACGCGCCCTCCACGCTTTCCTCACTGCGCTGTAACTGTCAGATTTTGCATCTTCCTTTAACGGGGTGAGTTAAAAAAAAGTTTCCCTCCTACATATTTCGTGCTATTTCGAAATACATCCACCAATCATTCAACAATAGGAGGGAAGCAAATTATTTAAATCTGGTCTGAACATTCGACAGAACAGACGGCCCCCTGCTCCCTTAAGGAGGACCCTGAGGACCTCTCCTTCACAGCCACCAGCAACACCTGTTGCCTCCACGGCCGGAGACGACAAACCTGACTTATTCCGGTAACTTTTAGTGTCCTGCACAATTATGGAAACTTCAGAGGAGTGTAAATTCACATCTGCCTGTTTTAGCACCAAATTTGGAAATGGACCGTCTTTTCCTAATAGGTGGAGAAAGGAGGTGTCTGTTCCTCCCTGAGCAACCCCGGTGTGGTCGCCCCCCGTTACCTGAGATACAGGAGACTGGGATAAGCGATTCTTATTGTGGAATAAAAAGGCAGACGATTGCTTTCATTTGGTAGGCATGACTTAAAAATGCAAACGGGAATGTTTGAAAGCCTCTCCTGGAAAAAAACTGAGAGGAGATTGGAACAATAACCTTATAGCAAAAGAGATTTTGCTTTCGTGACTACCTAGGAATGATTCGATTTGACATTCCTTGGAAACCCCAATAACGGTGTCAATAGAGGAGAAATTTTAATTTTTGAAAATGTTAGTGAATTTAGTTGGTGATGAAAAATAATTAAAGAGTAAAACATTTTTCTCAGAAGTGGAAAGATTCGAGATGTGACATTTGAATTTCAAAATGTTGCTGGATGTGTTTATGCCTTAAACAGGAAATGACTACAGAAACAATCGCAAAACCCAGAGCATTGCAGGGCAAGTGTGCTATGAACCGTCACCAAGATTTAGGACCTGCATTGTCTCATTTGATCAAAATAATAAAAGTTTAAACATCACTATTTATGAACAAAGCCACAAAGTTACATAAACACATTAAATTCTCTGAAATGATTCATTAAAGTTCCTTGAACTAAAAATAGCTAAAAGGCCATTTATGTTGTTCTATTTTAGCACATATTTTGAAAAGACGAATCCCTACCCTATAGCATATATTTTAATGTGAGTACAGGCATTTGGAAGTAAATGTGCCCTCTAATAATGCTTTCTATTTTTAATTGCATTTTATTAGCGTGTTCTCGTTTCTCCCTCTCATACCGGCATTTTCAAGTAGCCAACTGACGAGAGGTTTAATCGCATGCTCTCCGTTCAACAATTTGCATCACTGTCTCCCTGTGCTGATATGCAAACGGCATAATAAATGTTTATTCACGCAGACATTACAGCGTGCGGGGGAAGGGAAACCGGTGCAGATTCGCCGCGAGTGACTTACTGAGGGCTGCCTGGACCCGGATGGCGTCGGACTCCTGGGAGTTCTCGCTGGCGCCCACGGCGTTGACGGC
Organism: Avahi laniger; assembly: GCA_963575035.1. NCBI lineage: Eukaryota > Metazoa > Chordata > Mammalia > Primates > Indriidae > Avahi > Avahi laniger. The sequence continues at coordinate 24,531 of CAUYSK010068453.1, read as the reverse complement.
CTTCACCCGGAAGATGTACTGCTCGCCGGTGGTCAAGCCGTGCACCACAAACCTGAGAAAAGCTCCAATCAGGCTCTGAACTACAGGGCTACAGAAACCATCCTGAACAGGCCGTAACAGTTTTTCACTTGGACTAAAGCAAAGTGCACTTATTGAGTGCCTTATGTATACATAACATAGACCCTTCGTTTTCAATGTGAGTTAATTAGTTCAACATGTAAGGTAAAGAAGTAACGTCAGAGCTCCCGATCCTACCAGGGGACTGGTACTGACTACGCTTAGCGTCTGCGGCTAAGCAGACTCTGTCTTCGTTTCTGCATTTCCTGGGTCTTGCCTGAATCAAAGGGCTATTATGTAACAGTATCCAATTCCTTATCTAAAAGAGCTGGGGTACGTAAAAATTAATGAAAAGTAATCACGCTGTAGTGGTTAAAGGCTAAGACTTCGAAGTCAGCTAGACTAGGCAGGAATCCTGGCTTTGGCACTTAACAGATTTTACGTCCTTAGTAAGTTCCTTGATTAAGGGACTTAAGCCCTGTAAGACTTTGTTCTCCCATCGCTAGAGCACGGATAATATTAATATCATGCCCCTCACGGAGCTGCTGCAAGCCTGAGACAGGAACTACATAAAAATCTTAGCATCGTTGCCTTGTGCATGGTGGGGACTCAACAAATGTAAGCGATAATTATTTATCCTATATAACCAGCAAACATTTATGAACCATTTGCAAAATCCTTCTACTGGAATAACATTTGAAGTTTCTTACTCCGATCAATCTTTCTGTGCGGTGGGGCGTGAGGAACATCTATTTCTCCCCTCAACGACATCTTTTCTAGCCACAGCTTTTTACTATGTATTTTTTTAAAGATTTTAAAAGGAAAAATGGATGCACCATAGTTGATAATCCGTCCACAGGGTGACCCTGACAGCCGCCGACATTTTCCTAAGAAGCGTATAGTGTGCAAAGCCCGACAATCTCATATGATCTCTTCAAGCTCGGCCAGCAGCGGGAGCAAATCAATCCCAAAATAGAGATGCCACTTCCCGCTGCAAAGGCGGCCAGCCTCTGCCCCGCCACGAGAGGGGCGTGGTCTCCGGTGGGGCCGCAGCCAGGGGCTGGGGGATGAGGCTGCCAGTGATGCAAACCGAGCAAGTTTAAAAGTTCGAAAAATAGATACAGAAAAATAAAATGACTTTCCCATCATAGTTGCAGTGTTTAATGCTCCTATTCAAAGGGAAGTCCTAACTGCTATTTATATCAGGGAAGAAAACCCGGGTTCTGGAAGTTCCTCTTTCATCCATAAGTAAATCATGTCAGCCAAGAAGAGCTAGGGTCGTAACCAGCACACGCGAGTGTTCAGAACTTTAACTCTGTACGTGGGAACTGACTCATCACACAGAAACTCGGTGATGTGCTGTTCTGGGAGCTGCGCGGCTCCCGTTTGGTTTTGCTTCTCCACTGCATTTCAGCGCCACGATGTCGGGGCCGCGGGAGGCGACGCTGGGCACCTGTTGTATTTGATGGGCTTGTGGTTGCAGGGCTCCCAGAGGTTGGTCCCGGCCACGCAGCAGTCCACGTAGTAGCCCAGCAGGTCCTCCGCGTGCTTGGGCTTGTCCCACTGCACCACAACCGACGTCCTGGTGTTTCGGGAAGCGAGGACGCGGCCAGGGGCCGAAGGAACGACTGTGCGGAGGAGAGAGAACGGTTGGAGAAACGGGATGAGAGTTCTGTGAGCTGCTCCGGAGACTCGGAACCCTGCTCCCTCCAGGAACGGACGGTAAACTGGGTTGGGCTTTGGACGAAACGTGGAGGAGGGATAGAGCAGCAGGGAGATGAGCCTCCCGCCTCTTCCCGACCTCCCCGACTCCTCAAGGAAAAGAAGGAAGTCGCGAAATCTCCTGCCCCTTCCCCAGAGCTGCCACCAAAGACCTTCTGGTGACATAAATGATTAGTCTACCTGGGTGATGACTATTTTGGGGATGTAAATTACCCATTTTAAGAAAATGAGGCACATTTTTATCCGCTCCATCAGAATCTGTAAGAGGACTCAAAATTAAATCAGGATTTGAACATCTGATCCTCTCGCCTCATGCCAGAACCCCACAGGTTGCGGACGGGGTTCTCGGCAGCCCTCAGGGACACGGCGTCCTCAGAGCCAGCCGCCTGGCCCCACGCCCCAGTGTTTGCCAATTAGTGTCACTTTCTGTGGGCGCCACTGAGTGAGAAGAGGCCGGGCCCTGCTGAGAGACCACTGGTCTAGCCCAGGTGTGGCCCGATTAAAGCAGAACAGGGCAGACACCCCAGGACAGGCTGGAGGTAGCGGCCTGAGGACCTCGTCTGTTTTGATGTCCAGGTGTTTTATTAATGTAAAGCATTCAGGGGAGAGGTTCCAGTTACTCGGAATCGGAACTCCAGACGACTAAAACGTTTCTGTCACAGAGGCTCCCAGGGATTTCGGGAAAGCCTCCTGTCAATGGCTACAACAGCTAAATTGGATCACAAGTCAGAATTTCCATAGTTTGTACTTTATGTCTTCCAAGAGGGATCTTCCAGCCAGATGGGGAAGAAACTACTTCGTCTAGGACTGTAAGTTTTTAGAACGACCATTGCCGAAGTGCATTTTAACTCACTTATCTGCAGGTTTCTTGAAAGATGATGGAGCTTTGTTGGGAACCAACCAAAACAGGGCAGAGAGCTTTTATCTCTCGTAACGTGAATTTTAACTCATATGTAACATTAATGTCTTTATTCACACAATTTAAAGGCTATCTGATGTCACCTTATTTGGGCCGCGCACGGTAATGACGCACCGATCGTGTCCTGCGCCTGAATGGGAGACGTTATTTCCGACGGTTCGCTCAGGCCGTGTTTGTTTGCTGACAAAACGCGGAACACGTAGGATTTCCCGTCGGCGAGGTCGAAGACAGCGTAGCGGGGGGACCTCACCGCTGTCTGGGCGTTCACCCTCTGCCAGGTGCTGCTCCCGACCACGGACTGTGGAGAGAACGACAGCTGAACCTGCTGTAGCCGACCACGCCGCCCCTCAGGCACACCCACTGCGTCCCGCACATAGAGAGCCGTCGGCACGGCTTTCCTGAATTTTATGCAATGTGATACTAATTTGGAGAAGTAGGTACCCGAGGTTGAAACCATTTACTACTAAAAGTTTTTCCATTCACATGAATAATCAAACTACAGAAAACTGAAGGGAATCAACACATAGGTTGATGGAATACATAGGTAAAATGGAATGAACTTCCAATAAGTTAAAGATAATTTAGGGGTATATTTGTAAAATTTCAGCATCACTCAATGGTTCACAGTTCAGTTTAAAATTTTTGTAGCTACTTGCAGTACTGACAAAGTGACTGCAATCTAAATATCTATTAATTGGGTAAGACCCATTATCCCATTATGATATGTTTGTGCATTTTAGAAATGCAGCCGTTTAAATGATTGCATAAAGATCTTTAATCAGATGAGAGGAATCATGTCATTTTGTTAAATGTGATACAGAATTATACCTATGATACAATAAGTACACGAAAATCTGTATGGATCCCATATTAACCTGGCTATTTCATATGATGGAATTATTAGTGATTGTAATTGTATTCCAAGTAACTTCCCCGTATTTTCCAAATTTTATATACTGTATGTTTAATTTTTATCTTTGATAATTACCTTAAGGACCTCGATTATATGTTTTATTGTTGTTTTCCCTACAGAGATAAAACTCCCTCTGAAAGTAATTTTGTGGTAGTAAACGCTGGATTTACATTGACCCTGCTAAAGCCTGCTGAAAATATTTAGATATCGACCCAGGCTTCTGGAAGTTAGATTCATATTTAAAAGAGATGTTTTCTGTCATTTTGCAAAGGTGAAAGGTCACTATTTTGGAACTGTCTGGGCCTGGGCATTCGTGTGGCAGGCGGCCCCGTGGCACCGCGTGGGCCCGAATTCTTCTTGATTGCGAGTGTCTGTGGTCTGGATGGCAAAGTCTGGGGTGTGGGGAACTCCCAGTTGGGGTCGGGCGGAGAAAAGGACATCGAGTTCAAGGGAGGGTCTGCAGGGGACAGACGCCAAGCTTCTAGAAGCGGCAGAAGAGCTTGCAGCAGAACTGAGCCCTGCCCTGTCCGTATCTCAGGCAGGGCCTGGAGGGCAGCGTGGGGTGCAGATGCCTCCGCAGGGGCTGCCGGCCACGCCCCCTGGACCACACACCACGTGCCAGACACGCTGCTCCACGTGAGCAACGCCCCTCAGGGAGCATGACCGACCACCGGACACTAACCCACGGTCCCAGCACAGAGAGCAGGCCACGTACCAACGCGCATCTACGTGGGGAAAGTGCCTTCAGTTGTCACTAAAGTTGGAATTACGAAACCAGCTCGCTCAGAGGGAAGTCCCTGTCCCCCACCACACGCGCAGCATGGAGCGATAGACTAAAATCAACTGTGTTGATTGCGTGGTTGCCGCCCACACCGTTCACTGCCTGATCTCAGCATGGAAGGGAAACGCAGGATCAAGGTGGAAAAGAATCACTACAGAAGTGAATTCCCTCCACAAGGTCGCCACCCAGGGGCCGTGCACACAGCCGTGAGCCAAGGCAACCGTCCTGCTGCTCAGGGACCACCATCCACAGCACGGAGGAGCCTGTGGATCCCGAGAGGTCAGTCCTTCGCAGCCCAGAGGACAAACTCACGCCCAGGGCAAAGTCAGACGCGCACACAGCCCTTCAGGCCCCGTCTGTCCCAGGACGCCCCTCCGGCCCCTGCGCCAACGTGAGGAATGTCTGTGGCCACCGCTGGGATCTGCTCCTCCAACAGCACAGTGAGTGCCACCGCGCGGGGCCCCGGTACCTTCTCGATGAAGTACATCAGCGGGTCCTTGCCGCGGGGCACAGGCGGCTCCCAGCTGAGGACCACGTAGTTCCTGCTGATCTCCGAGGCGTGCACGTTGGTGGGGGGTCCCGGGACCTGCACATCACCTGCAGGAGGAGCAAACCTGTGAGTGGGGAGGAACTCATCGCCCCACAGCCCCCTGGGGTGTCCCTGGGGTGTCCCTGGGCTCTGAAAAGCTGCCACATTCTGCTGTCCTTTGCTTTGTTTCTGTTTTAAAAAAACAAATGAACCCAAAGACTATTTTTTCAGAGCCAAAGTGTGATACACTGTTAAACATCATGCAATTATTAAACACTTTTGTTTCCAATGCAGGTATATAAGCCAATTCATAAGAAAAGTCTCATCTGAAAGTCTCTCGGAAGAAAGGAGAGGATTTTCCAGAAGAAATCCGGCCTTTACCCAGCACCAGGGCCCTGACTGCACTGAGGATGTGTGCGGAGAAACCATCATGTTCTGTGATCTGCGGTGCGGAAGCCTTGCAGGTGAGGTTGTGCCGTCGCTAGTGACCCTCTCGGGTTGCTTTCTCCCTGCTGTCAAGAATTTAAATCATACACCAACTTCTAAAGCACTGTGTTCCTTCCTCCCTCGGAAGATCCGAACCACGTGCGCAAGCACCATTTCCTACACCTGCTTATTTGAAATTCTGGAGCGATGTTGACCTGCCTTCTGCAAGCAGCGAGGAGAGAATATTCGCCATCAGAGATGTCCAGCTCGCCGCTCTTCCGACACACGGATTTTTTTTAAATACAATGTGAGATGTAGGGTTTTCTGTTCGAATTTGCGGTAGATTCTCATAAGGGGTGGAGGTTTTCCAGACCCACAAAATATTACGAGCTTCCCGTTAGATTAGCACATGATTAAGACGGTTTGAAACCTCCCTGGGTTGTCTCCGAGCCCTTCTCAATATCCGGTCGCTGCCTCAGGACTCCGCTGCAGGCAAGGACTCAGAACAGCCACGCAAGATTGGGTTTCATTTCATGAGAGTCCCGTTACGGGGCTCATTACGTTTTAGAGGCAGCTCGGGCCCCGTCTGAGATCATTCTGGCGAGTGGGTTGAATTTCAAACAGAGTCAGCCCGTCTCCAGGAAAGCTCACGTGTGGCTGAGCCTCGGGGCAGGGAGGACACGTGTCCACACGTACAGACCACAAAGGAGGCCTTGGGAGAGAGAAGACACGGAAAACTCGTCTTCCCGTGATACCTGCCGACATCCCAAAGCTGCACCACGGCTCATCCCGCTCACACGAGACGCAAACCGAGAGCACGGAAGGAAACAGGGAAGGTAAAAAAGCAGGGCGGGCGCGGGCGGCAGAGCCTCCTTCACGCTCTTCCAGACCGTCCTGCTGATTCAGACCCGCTCGCAGCCCCCGGGCCCCACGAAAGCGGAACAGGAGACGTTTCCTCTGAGGTCCAGCCGGGACCTCGTCAGCAGGGACCCCAGCGGGGAGGAAACTTGAGCCGCTGAGATGTCTTCACCACCAGGGCCGTGCAGCAGCGAGAGCCCCACAGACTTGCAGACGGCCCCCCACGGACGGCGGGGAGCAGGAGAGGGCCCAGGTGCCCAGACTGAGAGGGGGAAGCGCAGAGCGGCGGGAGATGAAAGAGGCTCCGCCCAGGTAGGTGCTGCCCTGCCGCCCCGTTCCGGTCAGTACTGGATGAAGATGGTGAGCTATATTCTCACGTGTTATTAGTATTATTATCATATACATTAATAATATACAGTATTTATATATGCCGTTGTTTAAAATTGCTTTCACCTCCATTATCCCATCTGGTTCTTTTCGCGCTAGGAGGAAGACAACATTGTTCCCCTTCGCCTTGCAGATGCAGAACGGAGCCTGGAAAACGTTCCCTCAGGTTGCCCGGCTACCGCGGGCTGAGCTGGGCCCAGGAGTAGCTCTTCCGATTCCGTCCCCTGCGCTTTGTCTGCGAATCCACCGCAGGAAACCACAGTCTCCCCAGGAGACTTTCCTCTAAGTCCATGAGACACGAAGTTTCTTTGGAGTTTGTAGATCCCCAGGATGATGGAATTCAAGGGGACGCCCACTACAGAACGAGGGGAATTCAGTCAAATGATTAACTAAGCAAGGGAGCTACAAATGACCCTGCCAAGACGGTGTCTTGAAAGTTTGGATACGTGATTAGACTAGAATAAAATAAATAATCTCATTAAATTCTGCAACAGCCATTCCGGCCTTTCCAAGAACAGAGTATCCAATTTTCAATGGAGCAATTCAAGAAATATTGGAGAAGTTGGATGATGTTAAGGAAAGAGCATTGATATGAACTTAAATGTTTGAAGCAAAACACTACCCAAGATAAAAACGATTAGAAAAATGTAGCCCTACGGCGAAAATAGCAGAGGAGCAATTGTTAGCCAACAAAAGTCATAAGTTCTGTTTCATTAAAACAAGTGGCCTTTACTGAGTCTTTTTTAGCTAACGTGATGTTAAAAGAAAAAAAATCAGCTTCTATGAAGAAAAGAGATGGGGTCGAAAAGGGACCTTCCTAGTAGCGAATTTTTGAACCTAGAAATGGTTTGCTTAAAAACATTATAGAACCTCTTTCTTTCTCTAAAGATCTTTTCTAAATTAAAGGAGGAGTCTGTCCACCATTTAAAACGACCGAGGTGGACAGATGAACTTTCCAAACCTCCCCATCAGTGTGGCAGGATTTCGGTTTCATGCGAGTTTGTTTTAGACCAAGGCGATCACCCGCTCTCTGCAGGAAAGCCTCACGCCGGAGACCTGAAGCCCCGCGGCTGACCTCCAGGCGGTACCCACGTCCCGAGTCAGACACTGTTCCGTCGGAACGTCTTACCTCCGCCTTCCACGCCCAGCTACGCAAACAGAGCCTTGGCCAGGGCTCCCGGGGTGCGCGTAAACGCCGCGAGTTCAAGAACGCAGCAGACAGAAGGCACAGGCTCGAGCGGCCAAAAACCCGCCTTCGGGTAAGAAAGGAGATGTCAGAATAAACAGGAGAAATGTTGTCTGTGACTTTGTTCCACTTGGAAATAAGAACCCTGAGCCTGGGAACGGAACTTCCGTTTAACCACTGGGCAGACCCAGACTTAGGAATCGGCTATTTCATTATTTGGCGCCTAGCGAATAGCTGTTTATACCCCGACACATTATGTGTGACAGAGAGGCGGTCTCCCCGCAAAGGCGCGGCCTCCCATAGCGCACATCTCATCACAGGGGCGGGACGTTCATGAAGCAGGGTACTCCTTGCGTCCAGGGTCGCCTTGCCAGCCCCGACGTCCCCGTGTCCCCCGGGGTAGCCCAGGCGGCGTCTCTCCTCCCGATCTCACCCGACCTCGAGGAGTGACAAGAGCCCTGCCCTGTCCTCTCGCAACGCCCGAAACCCGCCTTTCACACAGGCTGCTCTGCTCAACAATATCTTCTCTTCCGGTGTAATTTGGAGGCATTTTTTAATTCTTTCAAATATCTACGTTTTAATCATCAGAGAAGCGTCAAGAGTGTTATCAGGTGCAGGGCGCACAGCAGGTGAAGGGGAACCCGGCGGCTGGTTAAGAGGCCACAGGACGTCGACCCTCCCTAAGTCTTTCCCTTCTTGTTCGCAGAGCATCTTTCCCAGCTGCGAGTTTTTTCTGGAAGCAGAGATTTGGACTGAGACTCCGAGTGTTCCCTGGGGACTCCCAGGGGGTTCACATCCCCCATGGGGAGCATTGTGACGAGTGTTCTTTTTAAGGTCACAGAAAAAATCGTTATGTGCTGATGCCATTTGGAGTCTGTCTCCTTCAAATATGAAACTCAGTCAACAAACTCTCCTGCACCGGCAGCTGTCTAGGGGAAGAACATTCCGGACTCTGTGATTTTGAAGAAGAGCTCGGAAGTGCCTCTCCCCAGGCAGTGGCTCCAAATTGGTTTGGAATCTTGCTTTTGAAGTTTTCACCCACTGCACACTCTATGAACTCTAATTAGAAGTGCGACTAAAATCTGATTAATCATGTTAGATGTTCCTTCTTCACAAATCATTCCTGCTAACGATCCCTGGAAGGAATAATTAAGGAGAAGAAGTAGTCACACAAACAGGCATAAATAAGGAAAATATGAACTTTCAGACGCAGAACATCATTTGACAGGAAAGACTCGATCTATTTCAGTTAAAATGTTAGGAAGAAAATCGCTGCTTAAAAAAGTGAAATGCAATATTGTTCCACCAATGGTACCCATGAGGACAGACGCGGCGGCCAGCGATCGCACCTTGTCTTTAGTTCGGTTTCTTCTCCGCGAGTCCTCGAATGACTGCGTCTGTGAACTCTAAGGGAAGACGGTCCGTGATTGTCTTCCCCACTTCCTCGTTCTCTCTTTCCTTTTTTTAAATATCCACAGACATCGTGCTCGCAGGCGACACCCACAGTTTTGTTTTTACGGCAAAGAGGTGGCGCCCGCGGATGTATCTCACAGCTCTGATCACAGCTCTGAACCCCCAGGCACGGCAGCTGCAGGGAAGCGTGAGTTCCACGTACCTTCAAGCTCCTCTTCATAGATGACAATTTCTTTCTCTCCCTCCAAGTGAATAGCTGCGGAGAGAAAGGCGGAAGGTAAATTTGACGTCCAAGGTTTCCGGGGGAAAGCACGTGATTTCCCTAGCACGGGGCAAGGTCCGAGTCACCCCTGCATTGGGACTGCACCTTAGAGCATCCTCTGGGTGACCAGAGTGACACTTTGGACGTCGTCCTGGTAATATTTAGCACCTCTTAGAGCTTTGTAGTGGATGGAAAGGACCACGCGGGCTCGGAAAACACAGAGGCTCCATTAAAACTGCCATTAAGGGCCCAATCCCATGGGGGAGTCTGTGTCATGTGAAATTAAAACTCAGAAATAGAGCGGCTTCGTTTCAAGACTTTCCAAGTCTCATTATGAGCTCAAATCATACCCCCCGTGGCCTGAGAAAGGTCTAATTTCGAGCCAGTTTATCTGGATTCCAGTGAAGAGCTTTGTGGAGGTGAAATGCATTAAAGTGTCGACATCAGGCTGGCTGCCCCACTCCCAAGGTGACCTTGATGGGACGTCGGGGAGCAGAGAGGACCCCGTGCTGCGCTCAGCACGCAGCGACGTCCCACGGCCCACACGCTCCCGGCCTCCCTCGCCAGCGTGGGGGCCCAGCGCCGAGCCGCCCACCTTGTAACCTTTTGAGGTCGCCGGGATCCAAGGCGGCCACCGCGTCAGAGACCCTGGAGGGCCGGCTGACGCCCGCGCTGTTCACGGCCCTGACGCGGAACACGTAAGACCTTCCTTCAAAAAGTCCCGTCACGGGGTATTTGCAGATTTTCACGGGGGCGTCATTGCACTGGACCCAGTTGTTTGTTCCCACTTCACACCTTCAAATAGGAAAAAGGGCAGAGAGTAACAAATGTGGCCGTCGACTGAATATATACAGGAATATAATATATATACCCATAGATCACAACAGGACATAGTCTCCACACCATAAAATCTATGCTGTTAAAGTATCGATTTATACGGTGACATAAATAAACCAAAAGAGCTATTTAGAAAAGGTAATACATATAATATTACATATGATACACACCATATATGAAATATATACCCCTGAAACCTAATAATTTATAGCTGGAGATCAATTCCTGCCTTCGAAGTTAGGCAAAATCTCAAAAATTACTTTAGATCTGTCGTTTCCTGACATACCTGACAAAGTTGCAGGTAACCCTGAGCTCCAGGCTGGGGAGGGAGCCCCAGCCCCCTGGCCCCAAACCGGGCCTGGCTCTGCCGGGCCAGGGGAGGACTTGGCTTACAGTCCCTGGGATAACAGTCAGAAGCTTCTTTCTAGACATTTCTCATGTGGAATTTGGGAGCCTTTTGAACATATTAATGGAGTCCTGACCAGAAACCTGGAAATGTGGGAAACATTGGCCCCCCTCTTTCACAGGGTGAGAAATTTAACAACAAAGACCTCACGTTGAGTTCTTGGGGAAAAAGAGCAAGTTCAGAAAATCAGTCTTTCCGAGTCTCCGACCTCAGAGTTGTTCATTCACTTTACAAAGAGCCAGTTCTCCTTCCCCCAACCATCCGGAACTTCAGTGAAGGTTCTGATCCACGCGCCCTGGTCCTGGCTGTCTTAGCCAAAGAGAAGGACGTGGTCAAAACTGAAATTCCGGCAGGGAAACCCCGAGTTACCCCAACAACTGGCAGGTTGCAAGGTCCGGAGCCGGGTGGGGGAGCCACCCCTTCCAGAATGTTCTGCAGCTTTAACAAGGGGCAGGGAGGGTGGATGATTAACTGAGATGGGGCATGGAACAGTCTTTGCCAACATGTTGGGAAAATCATTGGATCTCACGGGAGCAAAAATGATGGTTTTTGTTTTGGTTTTTTGTTTTTTTTTGAGACAGGGTCTCACTCTGTTGCCCGGGCTAGAGTGAGTGCCGTGGCGTCAGCCTAGCTCACAGCAACCTCAGACTTCTGGGCTCAAGCAATCCTTCTGCCTCAGCCTCCCAAGTAGCTGAGACTACAGTCATGTGCCACCATGCCCAGCTAATTTTTTTTTTCTATATATTTTTAGTTGTCCAGATATTTCTTTCTATTTTTTAGTAGAGACGGGGTCTCGCTCTTGCTCAGGTTGGTCTTGAACTCCTGACCTCAAGGGATCCACCCACCTTGGCCTCCCAGAGTACTAGGATTACAGGCATGAGCCACCACGCCCAGCCCCTTGTTTTGGTTTTTTAATCCCAGGTAAACACTGAACAATACATTCCACAGACCCATCTCCCCGCCTACCACAATACTGCCTGGAGGGTGAATGTTTCGGCTAAACAAGAGCTTTGCTAGGGGGCAGAAGAGAATTTAATCAGAATAAGCCAAAAAAAAAAAAAAAAACTCACAAGCCAATTGATTTTTTTTTCCCTGAAATAACCACCTTATTTTACTGTGTTCTGTATATAAAATCTTAAATTCCTGCCAGGAACCATCTCTCATAACTTCTGTCTCACCTCTAAATTCATTTCTTTAACTATAATTTCTTCCGATAATGGAAATTTATATTTGAGGCATAAATTACAAATCTAACAAATTCTATGGCTTTGCTGAGTTTTCTACTGGGCTCTGGGCTCTGTACCAAGTAATGGACGACCAGACGGTCTAAACCCCGTTGGGTGTAGCGACAATCTCAATTTAAGTTATTAACAAAGAGAAATTCCAATCTTTTGTACTTTGAGGCCCCAATATTTTTTACTTGGCAACAAAATCTTACAACTTGATAGACAAAAGAACAGATTTGGGAACGAAGGAGCCCATGTCCTGACACCCTTGGGGGGCGAGGAACAGTCCTGAATGTGGACCCTGCTAGATGGAGCCCTCGGCAGCACGAGGCGCCCCCGGCAGAACCCGAACACCGAGTTGGAGCATGCCGCACAGATTGGGACTTGTTGCTGAGCGTGGAACAGGCAAACAGGACCCCGATTTCAGCAGAGAGAAGCCCCACGTGGGGCACTGGACTCAGCCTATCCAGCGATCATCGCCAGTGACCACTTAGCAATCACCTAGAGAATCGAGCTTGCGTGTAACAAACATCCCCACCTGTCGTCCATGACAACACTGGTTTCAGGACATCCCCATCCCAGGAGGATGCCGGGCACTCACCGGTCGATGAAATAGCCGATGACAGGGCTCTCGGTGGTCGTGTTGGGAGGCTTCCAGGTCACAATGACATAGTCTCGGTTGGCGTCATGGCACTGCAGGTCCATGGGTGCTCCGGGGGCACCGGTGACCAAAGGGTCCGCGTCTTGGGTCGGGGGAGAAAAGAGATACGTTTGTGGTCACTTAAAGGTGGGGACCCTCCAAAGCCTGCCCATGGCTCCTCCAACCCAAACCCCCTCCACTTGACAATCCACTGCCTAATCCCATGTTCCAATGACTGGGATGTTCTTTGACCCTGGTGACAAGATTGGTGACAAGAAATATAAATATATATATGAGTTTTAAAAAACCTCAAAATATTGAATCCTCTATAAAACACTCAAGTCTACGATTTCCCATCATTGGGTCCCAATCACAGGTCACCTTCTCTTGTTACATTTGTGGCATGATGGAACTTCGTCAAAAATTCACTGATGAAACAATATTAACAATTTGGCCTTTTCAATGCCTGAGAAATATTACTTAGACTCTCTTATATTTCAAATTCCTAGAAAATTCGGTGAGTTAATTTTTTTTTTTCTGCAAGGTGTGAGCAAACGTTTAGGTCAATACTCTGTCCATGCATTTCACAGCCTGTTAACGACTGTAATGCAATTAGGCTTTGTTTTCACGTTTTAATGGCAACTGCGCTAAAGACGAACAAAGCTCCTTAGCAAGTTAATACGCTGAGCACTTAATTTCTGCATCTGAAATACGTATTTATTCACTCACTGCGGCTGTCCTGTTGCACATTTTTAGCAGTGTAGGCAGCGTTCAGTTTCTCGGTCAAGGATCCTCAGCGTATTAAAAGCTGGGAATTTCCTGACATTGAGCCAAATATTGTCCCTCACATTCCAGATCTTCGGAAAGTGATGGGATGGCCAAGGTCCCCGGCTTTGCACTATTTCCTCCCTGCTGGTGGAGCTACGTGAGCAAGGCAACGTAAGCTGCGCTGTGTTTCACAGGGCGGAACACACAGAGCGTGGGAGAGACATTTTAATGGCAACCTGATAAAAACAGTAAAACTCTGTGCGAGTGACTAAACTCACAGACGTGCCAGATTGTGCCACTTGCGGGAAGCGGGGAAGGTGAGATGTGCCTGTTTTACCTTAGTCCTTTTTATTTTGTTAAGATAAAATATCCCGTAATGATACAGCCCTTCCCCATCCCTGAGAGGCGTTCCTCATGCCTTGGAGCCTCAAAGGATTCCTTTGAAAAACCGAGAACAGTATTTTCTTACAAAATCATTGTAAGAATTTTAGATTATATATCACGCATGTATGTGTGCACATACACATACACACAACCACATGCCTATAGATACATACGTGTGTGTAAAATGCCTAACACTGCCTGGTGGTGTAGCATGCATTTTGTTTTTCTTTTCATAAAAGGGGATTGATAGAAACTTCTCCGTGGGTCTGTTGCGAGGATTAAAGACACGTAGGACTCTGAGCATGTCGCCTAAAGCACTCAGGAATTACTGGCTGCCCTTGGCATGAAGGTCTTACAAGCAAACGTGATTGGAGTTGGCGGAGACAGTAACAGGGGCAGGTGTGGTCATCGCTCTCTCCCTCCCAGCCGAAGCCCAGCGGGAATGGGGCCCTCGCGGGAGGCACAAACAGCCCCGACTGGCTCTCTGCACCGGACCCTCTTACCCCTGGGCTCCATTCCGTCGAGAATGAGTAAATCTGGCGCATTCACTCCCAGGACTCGCTTTGTAAACGCTAATGGCTTCGTGAGTGATTAGAGAGAAAGCAATGACGATTCTGAGCTACTCCAGATCCTGTCTAATTGTTTCATCCGCTCACTGGCCGCACGCGCCAGGTGGGCTTGTGCCCTGGGGAGTGCCTACCTCGCGCCAGGCAGCCCCCAAGGAGCAGAGACGTCTCCAAACCGCCTTGCCGCCTCCTCCCCGGGACCCTCTGCCCGCCACGCACCCACCGCCAGCCGCACCTCTCACGAACAGGAAGGCGCTGTGCTCGCTGACACCGCCTCGCGACACGATCCTCAGCGTGTACAGCCCCTCGTCGTCCTTGTTCAGGTGGCTGAAGGACAGGGAGGCTTGGCCCTCCCCGAAGAACATCTTGGTCCACTTGGACTCTTTCACAAGCATGTCTGAAAGAGCGTCGGAATTGAAGGTTGTCGTCAGAAATCGTCCGGGAATCAAAGAGGGCCCGAGGGGCACTCGTGCAGTCTGGCAGGGAGACGGGGAGGGACAAAGCCTGACTCTGTAGCAGCCTGACAGCCGTGTCACACGGGAAGCGCACGCATGTGCAGCACCAACAGAGAAAAAGGAATCCGCGGCGCAGGACGGAAGCTTCTGCTCAGAGAGCGTAAAGACAGAGCGTGTTGCAAAATGGTCAGCGGCTCTGACCTCGGGTGCGCTGGGTCTCCCTGTGCCCCCCGCCCCGGCTCTTCTCAGCAGGGCACCTGCTGTCCAAACCCTCTTCCCGGTCCACCCGCCCACAGCATCTACCGCAGGTGGTTTCCTCGGAAGCCAGGGCTGCAGCGCTCCCAAGACACCTACCCCAGGGAAGGTCCTCAGCCACCGCGACTTAGAAATAAATAACAAAGCTACCAACTAACCAACGCATCCAAAGGCAATGAAATTAAAAAGGCAAATTGCAAAAGAAGAAATGCAAATGATGAATAGGCTCGGGAAAAAATATTCAGCCTTGGAAATCAAGCAAACACGAAATAAAATAATGAGAAATTATTTTCCGTCGACTAAATTTGGTACAGATGAAGAAAAGGCAACATCGGCAGCCAGAAACAGCAGAAAGTCATGTCTCCCTTCCAGGGACAGGGTGGTTATGTAGGGCTAAAGGGAGGAAGCTTATCAAAAACCCCAAAGATGCATGGAAATTCTAAGAATTTGTCCCAAGGTAATAAATAGAAGTGCACGATGAGGATTTCATTCCAGAATTTATAACAGAAAAAGTGTGACCAGCTGAAGTGTTAGGTGAGGGCAAGTGCAGCATATTCGTGTAACGGAACACGACACCCAACAGCCGATGGTGTCAAAGAATAATTGTCACAAAGACATGGATACGGTATATTGTAGGATGAAAAAAAAGAGGTTTGAAATGGAACATATGGTCCCTATTTTAGCACATATGCTTAGGTACGGATGCATCAGACGTACGTCGTACAACAACGTGATCATAGCAATTTGTGATTAGAGAAATGATAATTTGGGGGACTTTTTGCAATAAACATATACTATATTTGTTATAAGAAAAAAGAACTATTTTTAATTGTCAAACATCGGTCTGTATCAAACTTGACTGGCAAGTTCAGGGACACTCCGGCCCACGGTGTGCAGGGTGTGACTTTGTTCCATGGCTCTCACGACGCCAAAGTCCCTGTGAATAACTATGGCACATGCGTAATAAAAATAAATATTTTAAGTTGTTTTATCCATTTTTACCTCTTTCCCATATAGCTAATGATGTCAGAGAATAATTGTGCTAATTAGGAATCAGCGCAGAGCTTGATATGTGGTAAATACAGTAAAAATACAATACACTATAATGTCAGGCATTACAATGCAAAATGCAATAAAAATTTAATAAACGAAGAAGAAATCAGTGAGAAAGGTTGGCAAAGCAGGTATTGGAGACAGGAGAGGGAAGGCCATCTCGTTTTCTCTATCCATAACTGACCGGGTGTACCTTGTACTCTATTATTTAAGTCCTAGGTAAAACACCTTCGCAGATATCACCACACCCACAAAACCATGTGATTATTACCAGTATTGGGGGCAAAAAACCACAGTGGGACCCACAGCCACGATAACACGCATCTGATGGCTAAATCTGACATTTCCAAAGAACCCAGCACGAACCCTTGGAACACATCAAACTGCTAAAAACAAAAAGACTGAAAGAAAACAGGAAAGAAGAACCATCCTGCCTTAAGGCACTTCTAACTCAGCGATGACACCTTAGCGGCTAACTCAGCGCCTCCCCCGTAGTGACGTGCGTTAATTAAAGTCTAATTAGCACGCGGTCACCCTGTCTCCCAGTGTGTTTCATCCTCAGCCTTAATAGGGTAACACGGTTGCAGTAGGCATGTTCCATTATGTAAACACACACCCGATTTCATGTCAGGTCACTTCAGGGTGCTCCCAGCCCTATTCTGGCCTCACCTCTCTGAGTGTGGAGAACTTCAGAATGGACGTGAATTTCCGAAATAAGACCAGGAGCTCTGTCCGGACTGGACTGCGTCCTCCCAAAATTCCTATGTTGAAACCCTCACCCCCGCCTCGATGGGATTAGGAGGTGGAGCCTTTGGGAGGCGATTAGGGTTAGATGGATGGGGTCATGAGGGTCGAGATTCCTCTGCCGTCTGCAAGCCGGGAGGAGAGCCCTTGCCAGGAGCTGCCCACGCTGGCACCGGATCTGGGATTTGCAGCCTCCGGAACTGTGGGAAAGGAGCCACCCAGAGTGACCAAGGTCCTGCCATCTGCGATGGCCTCAGGATGGCAGCTGTAGAGCTCTGACCCGTCCCAGCCGCGGCAGCAACTCCAGACTCCCCGTGGGCACCACCCGCCTGCCCTGTGTGTTGGGGCTTCACTGCATTAACCAACTTTTCCGCGGGGTCGCCAGCCGCCTGGTGGCTTTCAGCTCGTTAATTTTAAAGAGTAAAAAACATCCCTTGAATTTTAGTGTCTAAAATAGCCATAGACAATGGTCTCCGCTGGTTCCATTTGAATAATAATGCCCATGAAGATGTGATTTTATTGCTAATGTGAAACTGGTTTCATAACTAGAGTCCCCTTAGCTCTCGCAAGGATCTAACTGGACATGGAAAAAGACCTGTCGGATACATCTCCGAAAATGTGATATGTTCCGTTCACATCGGCAGAGCTTGGTGAAACTGCCACAGCACCGGAATTCCAGGCACTTCCCAGTCACCAGAAGAAGTTCTGCAACTGATGTCACCGTGTCTTGGGGGCACTATGAAAACGCTTTTCAAATCAACTTCATTTGTCACCAGAAATCTCTAGCACCACCATGAGCCCCCCCATCTCTCTCTCTTTCTCTGTCTCTCTGTGTCTCTGTCTCTATCTCTCTCTGTCTCTATCTCTCAGTCTCTGTCTCTCTGCAGCTCTCCCTCACCACTCTGTGCCCCTCATGCAGCAGGAGAAGAGGCCCTGTTAACAACTATTCTGCTCCAACAGAAGACCAAAGTTCTCAGTGCCCTGCAGACTTCACGATTCCCTCCTCATCCCCCGCGTATGAGGTCAAAGGTGTGTTCTCTGTGCCGGGGACACGATTCCGTCTCTGTCTCCGTCTGTGCTTTGGCACACAGGAGTTCTCCCTCCTCCTCGCCGACGGAGAGCTTCCTGTCTCTCAGCAACTTTCCCCCATGACGTTCTCCTTCCTCGCCCCAAACCTGCCTCCCAGGCTGGACTCCGGCAGATATGCGGCCAGCACCGCGCACCTGGCAAAGCATCACGGCTTGAGAAGGAGGTTGCTGTATACCTGTGTGCATTTTCCCCACCGGATTGTAAACACGGGCAGGAACGGCAATGTTTCTTTGTCATGTTTGCATGATGTTAGGTCCTGAATAATTTAGGCAAAATACACAGTGTGAGTGAATCCATAGAAAATCAGTTCCCAGAGGAGATGAAGACCTGTACTTAGACACGCGGCGTAAACACGAAGCACAGGACCACCTGTAAGAACTAGAGCGATTCTGCACATGGCGGAGACGCAGACGTGGAGGGCGGAGGCGATGGGGCAGCCTGGAAGACGGGACTCTGAGGCCAGACTGCAGGGCCCAGGCCCAGCCCTGCCACCCTAGAAACCCCCTCCTCTCGGCCCGCTCCCGGGAACGTGGCGTCGACCACACCCTCCGTCCCGGGGAGTCACATGAAAACTGAATTATGACACTCAAGACAGCGTCCAGCACATCGCGAGCTCTAATGAATGTGGCTGCTGTTTTAGCCGAGGAAAACCACACTGACACCTCACTCGTCTCTTTGATCCCACAAAGACCCTCTCTGGGGAGCTGTAAAACCCCCGATCGACCCGCCCACACTCGGTCCCTCCTGGTTAACCTCCTCAGGATCCTCCCGGCTAAAGCTCAAGGTCGTCGTGGGGCTGCCGGGTCCTCCCCCACCCCCAGGCTTGCTGGCAGCCGAGCTAACTCGGTGGTGGATTCCAAAGCAAAGCGGGACTCGGTTTCCAGGACGTTTCTGCCCAGAGGCTCGGCGTGGCCATGCGCTCGGCGCCACTCACCGTCCCGGTACCACTCGGCCCGCGGCTGCACCCTCTTCAGCTCGGGCGTCACCAGCAGCGTGCACTTGAGGGTGACTGTCTCGCCTTCTCTTCTGAAGGTGACCCCGAATTTCTCCAAAAACTCAACGTCGAAGTGCATGTACGGTATCGTCAAGGAGAAGGGCACTGCGCAGAGAACCGGATGCCGTTAGCACCGAGGGCCCGTCTCATGGTTCCCGGCCTCCCGCGCACCCGTGCTGGCCTTGCCCTCCTACCACAGCCCATCGGGGTCCTGGACACGGCCCCTCCACAAAATCACACTGGGCAGGCTCCACCCCCCGCTGTTCTGGTCGATTCTTCACTCCCCGGCGCTGGCTTGGGGACGGCTAAGCCTCCCTTTACCGTAAAACCAAATCTTCTACGGGAATACACGGTCACTCCTTGGGAAGTCCAGGGCAATCCTAAATCCCATTCCCAAACCGTGAACAAGCCACACTGGAAAACATCCACCATGTGGTGGTCCTTGGGATGCCCTGGCGTGGGGACCCGGGCCACTCTCACCTGGCGCAGGTCACCCAGGGCCACAAAGCTAGCTGGGGGTCCGGGGTGGGCACGGCCTCCTGACAGGGCTGTGGTGGGTGCCGTGACCACAAGGGGCTGGACGGGGGATGTGGCGGGTGGGTGTGGCAGAGGGAAGTGGGGAGTTGGGTGTAGTAAGGACCCGACAGCCAGAACAGAGCAGGCGGGTGCACTGCGCACACAAGGAGAGGAGGTTTCAAGCAGGCAGAGGCAGCCCGTGTCTGAGCCGGCTTCTGCCACACATCCTCCATGTGACCAAAGGTGGCCGTTTGTCATAAGTGACCTGGACACTTTGGAGGGAAAAAAAAAAAAGGTTTCCCAAAACACAAAATATGGCAACGTTATGCATCCAGGTCAGAAATTTGGATTTGCTTCTTGTTTTTCCAATTCAAAACTGGGAATTCTCTCCAAGCGGTGATTTCAGCAGTGTCTAAAAATACCACCTGGCCGTACACTTGCAGGGGAACGGCCTGTCAGCACAGGGACCCCGGCCAGGAAAAACGTGGATGAGTTTTTTGAGATACAATTTTTTAAAAAGATTTGACCCTCAGAAAATAATCTTTAAGGTCACATGCTATGTCCATACCTGCACATTTTTCTGCACGGAAAGCAAACCACAAGGTACTTACGTCCGATGGGGAGTCTCACCGAGCGGAACGGCTCCTCATCATCCCGGAACCCTGCAAGGGGCGGGGGTCAGCGCGGCAGCGAAGAGGACAGAGGGGCTGCAGCCTCCGCCCCCTGGGGAGCCCCTGCACTCACGTCTCACCACCACCGCGGCGTTGGTGGACACCTGGCCATAGGAGTTGGTCGCCACAGCTGAATACGTCGCGGTGTCGTCAAAGTCTGCCCTTTGGGAGAGAGAAAGCGAGGCAGCTGCAGGTCGGCTCCACAGAGCCGGCGGCCCGAAGGGAACAAAAACATTCCTCGAAAGCCAATCGTGTGACCCAGGTAACTTGCTCATGAGTGATTTGTGCAAGAACAACGCCAACTCTATCCCTGGCACGGCTGGGCGGCGCACGGCATTAATTATAGACGCGGGTGGACGTCTGTGCCCAGACCGTGGCTTGGCTTTGGCGTGGAGAGCAAAAAGCTTCCGACGCTTTCAAAACCCCTTCGTTTCACCCTCAGGGAGAGGCCTCTGTCCATCCTGGTCCTATTCTTCTCTCTCTGTAGAACTCAAATGCATCACGCAGTAGTCACACATGGACCCAACGACACGCATGTGTTTGTTCCTGGGCCTCAGACAGGGGTTCTTTTACCTCCTGTTTAATTGAACAATATTCTGAGATTTCAGGGTAAAAACATTTCCATTTGCAAGCGGTGTGAGTCCCAGCCCCCCAAGCCAACAGCCTCTCCCGAAGGACTTCGAGCTTGTTTTTCGAGGGACTTAAGGCATTAAGGTCCGGGGGCAGCGCCACCTAACGCATTAGCGCTGATTAGCTTGTCCTGCGACCAATTAGCACTTGGCGGCTGAAGGAAGGGAACCGCCAGGCAGAGGACCCTGAGCTGGGGGCTGCAGCCTCCCTCAGCTGTGCAAAACGTGGGCGCTTACATGATCCATCCAGAATGCAGGGTCCACGGCTTGCCTGTCTGTAAAGAAGCCCGCAACCCGCACAAATGCTCAGACCACGGAGGACTCAGAGCAGGACGTGCCCAGCGGAGGGGACCGGAGATCACCCACTGGCTGGGCAGGGACAGGCAGGACTCTGCTTATGTGTCCTGTCGTCGAATCCCTTTACATCAGTAATGTTTTGTACTGTACCAAGGATGTAAGAACAGAGGTGCTCACCCAGGTTAGAAATGAACATCTATATGAAATGAGGGTGAGAAGATGTGTCCACGCTGGGCCACCGGGTGGGCTGCAGAAGTGTCACCCAGGGCAGAGGACAGAGGGACAGCAGGAGGGAGGTCGCGGCCACTCTGAAGGAGACCCCCTCCCCAGCCCTGTTAACATCTTATTCCTGGGGGATTGGATGCCTGGGAGTCCGCATCCCAGGGGGACCCCGTTCTGCCTCCCCTTCCCAAGCTGACGGAGAGAAAGCCATTAGCTAAGACAGTCTAATTCTGACCCTTACTTCATGCCGTGAGAAGTTGCAAGCAAGTGACTAGGAGGCGAAGGTTTTATTTTCTGTCTGGACAGATTCCCGGAATAGACAGAGACAGTTTTCTCTGGTCTCAGTTTATGTGAGTTTCCATGGGGCACTTTGCAACCCAAAGTCTCAGTTCAAAGTGCCCCCAAAACAGCTCCGTGGGAGAAACTAATCTATTTTAAAGATGGACAAACAAAAAGTTAAGTAGCAGGTGACTTTCTCGTGACTAATTAGGGGACCCTGTGTCCCCAAAGTGTAAGGGGAGATGACATCGGATCTATAATTTAACTCAAATCAATATTTAAATATCAAGGTCTAAAAATAAAGCAGAAGAAACGTTTAGCTCTAAAACCATTCTGCAAGGAGTGGGAAGTAGGGGTATCACCAATAAAAATCCAGATGGTTCTAAACACTTCTATAAAAATACGAGAACGACATAAAAATTCTTTGAAGAAGCAGGACTCGCACGGTGAGTCCCAAGAGAAAAATCTTACGAGTGTATAAAATAGTGTCAATTGTAAGTTTAAATTCAAACGGTACCAACGGGTAAGTTTCCTTTTCGGCACTTTAAGAATTCAGCTGTAGTCGCCAAGGAATATTCATAGGAGTAAATGTCACTCGCGTCAGCCCTGAGCGGGCCGAGGAAGGGAAGCCGGCCCGGCCCACACTGCTGAAAACGGCATGGATCGGATGACCCACAGCTCAGCAGTTTGGTGTGAACAGCTGAGCGAGCTATTTAATGTAATTTGTGGGTCTTTCCCATTGCTTTTTTCATGAAGAATATTAACATTTCAACTGTTAAAAACTTCCCAATACAAATAAGCACCCTGAGAGAAAAGTTGGTCTTTGGAGTTTTCTTTTCCCAGATTTCTGAAATATTTGCACAGTTATGCAAAATCCAAGTACAGCCAAGCAGATCTGGATTTGTGAATCGTTGGTATTCTGTGGCATGTTAGCCAGCTTTACTTGCAGTATTAGTTCACTCTGTTCAAAGCCCATATTATTCCCAACGGAAATTTTAAATGTTACCAGCACTAGTGTGAATAGGACGGATTTCGTACCTGACAAAAGAAATCGGCTTTCTTTCTAAAACAATTATTATTAACAAAACGCAGCTCGGAGACAATTGAATCGCTAACTCAAACTGACCTGCTCACCCGCGAACGCTAATAGCACACCGGCTTGGAAAACAGACATCCCTGACGCAGGCAGGTGTCCCCTTTCTAGATAATTACGGCTGATTGCCCATTAGAATTTCCACAGATTTTGGAAGTTCAAGGAGAGAAAGGTACTCTCTGAAAAGTACAGCAAGAGACCACAGGCATTCGGGGTGCAGCTGCAGAGTGAGAGACCCCCCACTCTGCCGAGAGGGCTATGGCCCCTCCCACCCCCTAGGACACCCCTGCCGCACTTGACCTGTGACCTCCCTCCCCCCTAGCTCTGGGGCTCTGGGACTGTCCCCACTGGCGCCTGGTCCTAGCTCGGAGCCTGCTCCCCTTCCCAGCCCCCGTGGTCTCCCCTGAACTTCGGCAGGAGCCCCACGGCCCGGCCTCTGCCCGTGTCTACCCGCAGGGCCCCCCGACGTGAGGCCAGGTCCTCCCTTGTCCCTCAGCCCTCTGGAGCCCCCTTCCCCCAGGAAGCCAACGTCCTCTCGGTGGCCCAAAGGGCCTCACCTCCGCCCCTTCCAGCCCCCCAGCCTTGCCACACACGTGGTCTCCCCAAGGGGTAGCCTGGCCCCTATTTCAAGCCAAAGCTTTTTAAGAAAAAAAAACCTGAGCCTAATGGTGATGCAGTCACCACCTTGCAGTTTAGACACAATAAAACCAATAAAATTACTGAATATCTCACATATTTTTTACGTTATTTTTACTAATACCCCTCATCTTTTCCTAGAAGGGATTTGATATAACAACGGCACAGATACACACACACTCTTACCATGCATTGTATGATACATATAAGCATGTATGTACATGCATGAAGAGAACAGTAACTCGATTCTCACAATAACTCTATTAGGCAAACGGAGAAGATAAAATTGTTACCATCTGTCTCTCAGAAATATTTTCAGACCAGACTATTGCCATTCGGGAGGAGCTGGTGGCTGACCCAGGGTCACAGGTAAGCGGCGGGTACGGACGCAGCCCCAGCCTGCCAGCTCTTGGACGAGGGTGAGCCGTCTACACCGCGTTACCCTGGGCAGCCACGTGTGTTTGCCCAGGACCACGGAAGTGCCCTGACACTCGATGGAGAGAAAAGGTGACTCGCACAGGCTGTGACGTTTTTGCAAACAGTGAAAACCAGGTATGCAGAGAAACATAAAAAGAAAAGCGGGGTCTCACTTCTATAAAAGAAAAAATCCTAAAATGCACGTGGAAAGAAGAAATGCCAGAGATACACCAAGATACGGATGCTGGAGGTTGGACCTACGGATGACCGTTTTTCTTTTATTTACCTGTGTTTGGTACGATTTTTCGATCTGTTCTAAGTAAGGGAACAAAGGTCGTATTTCCATGCAGACTCTGAGCGTAGGGACTGAATCTCTAATCCGGCAGCAGGCATC
The DNA here is from genome assembly GCA_963575035.1 of Avahi laniger. Taxonomy (NCBI): domain Eukaryota; kingdom Metazoa; phylum Chordata; class Mammalia; order Primates; family Indriidae; genus Avahi; species Avahi laniger. The sequence continues at coordinate 507 of CAUYSK010068453.1, read as the reverse complement.
AGGAAAGCTCCCCGCACTCCGGCAACCTTTGCTCCCGGCTACCACCTTTCCCTGATGTCTCCTCCCAGGCCCCGCCCCAGGACAGACAGAGGGAAGCTCCTGACACGTCAGACTGACGGGTAAATATCTCCTAACGCACATGGCTGCCCAGACGTGGTGCTAACCGGCCTCCAGCTCCCCTTTGAGTTCTTTTTTTTTTTTTTTTTTGAGACAGAGTCTCACTGTGTTGCCCTGGCTAGAGTGAGTGCTGTGGCATCAGCCTAGCTCACAGCAACCTCACACTCCTGGGCTCAAGCGATCCTCCTGCCTCAGCCTCCCGAGTAGCTGGGACTACAGACATGTGCCACCATGCCCGGCTAAATTTTTCTATATATATTTTTAGTTGTCCAATTAATTTCTTTCTAATTTTAGTAGAGACGGGGTCTCGCTCTTGCTCAGGCTGGTTTCGAACTCCTGAGCTCAAACAATCCGCCCGCCTCGGCCTCCCAGAGAGCTAGGATTACAGGC
>CAUYSK010068452.1:0-13396 GCA_963575035.1 Avahi laniger | reverse complement strand
TAATTTCTTTCTATTTTTGGTAGAGACGGGGTCTCGCTCTTGCTCAGGCTGGTCTCGAACTCCTGAGCTCAGAACGATCCGCCCACCTCGGCCTCCCAGAGTGCTAGGATTACAGGCGTGAGCCACCGCGCCCGGCCTTGTGGGAGGATCATTTGAGCCCAAGAGTTCGAGGTTGCTGCGAGCTATGAGTTACGATCATGCATGCCACTGTACTCCAGCCTGGGCGACAGAGTGAGACCCTGTCTCAAAAAAAAAAAAAAAAACAATTTAAATGGGCTGGGGAAGGGGTGAGAAGATGGAGGAATGAGAATAAAACACCTGTGCGCTTTCTACAGGGAGTATGTGTGAGTTTTGCCATCAGAAAAATATAAACAACCAGGAAAAATTCTAGAAACAGTAAGGTCCTCCTCCAGGATTTAAGACCCCAATGCCTGTAGCCCCCTCATTTACTGCTTCACTGAGTGGAGACAGAGCCTTCTCAGTGGGAATCTTAGCCTCAGGCTCTTCCGCCCAGTATCATCGTCTCTCACAGACCTCTGTTGTTCTTAGCACTTTGTCCCCATCTCCACCGTAGTGCTTATCACATCAGAATAATGACCGTTATTTACCAACCATCGGCTTAGAGGCTAGCATGGTACTTCATACCATGTATTCATTCCCTCTCTTTTAACCATCAAATCACTCTCACTTACACATATTACCAGCCCCATTTTATAGACAAGAAATTGAGACTTAAAGATTAAGTAACCTGCCCCAAATTAAACAGATAGCACATGGGCAACCCAACCCTTTCCTTACACCAAAGCTCATGCTCTTTCCACTATGTTATTAAGTTATGTATTTATACAATGGCAGGCATACCTTAAAGTGCTCAATTAGTATGCGCTGAACAGAATTAAAGGAGTTGGACCAACACTGTCTACTTCCAATGACGAAAAAGACGCAGAAGAGCATTACTCTAAAGGTGAACTCTTTTTTCCCAACTTGTTTTGCCAAACAAACGGCCCTCGTATTAAAAGAAACTACCACACATGGAGAATCAGGAGACGCATAAGCCAACCACGGGAGAAAACTGCCATCCCGCAAGCCAGCACCCCCCATCCTGGTTTCTCGGAGTTTCGGTGACCCTCCGCACTATTACTTCCGTAAAGACGAAATAGATTTAACCCTACAGAAGCAACCCCCGCCCCCACATCCTCTGAAGGTATCTCCAGCCACCTAATGAGACATTTCTTAGTTGTGGCTAAACTCATTTGGACTGTAAATTGCTGGAGAGAGAGAACGGTTTTATTTCTTGTACATCACCTTCTAGTCAAGTTTCCTCAGAAGGAACTATAATAAATAATCACGTTGTGATACTGAAATTTCATCTCCAGCAGCGCTTTCAATCACCTACCTAGATGAGGTCGTTTGCGTCCAACAGCACAGTGCCCGGCACACAGCGAGAGCTCCCAAGAAAATGTTATTACTGGAATAAAAATTCATTCAGCCAATAACTATTTGACACCAAACTGGTGGTACGTGCTGAACAAATCAGACCCTGCCTAGAAGACTCTTTTGGTCAAACAGCCATTGTTAAGGTAACTGACCACAAATTGGGACCCACCACACACGCTCCCTACTCCCGGGCGGTCAATAAGCACTTGGGAACCAAAAACTGAAAAGAAAATATTCCTTCTTGTGGACCTTTAGTAAAACGGAAAGCCTTACTTCGTGACTTGAAACCATTATTGCTTGTAAGCATTAACCGAAACAGCAGGTTTATCATTGACGGGGAAGGTCCCCTTAATATGTGCCCCATTTAGCTCGAGTCCTTAGCTCGGCGGGTCATTTCTTGCAAATCGGCCGCTCCGCGCATTTCAAGGAACTAAAGGCGGGAACATCTGGCCGTAGCTGGGCCTCCCTGGCTCTGGGGAAACCGAAGTTGATTCGCCCCACTCTGTGCACCGGGTAGCCGCTGTCCACTCCCTCCCGCGCCCGAATTCCCTTGTCCTCTTCCTCCCAGGTCGCGAGGGCTGCACGCGAGCGCAGGCCGGGAGGCCACGCCGCCCGCGCTCACGGCCGGTCCCGCGCCGCGCACATCCGGCTGCCCGCTCCCGGGAACCCGCCGCGGGCCGCATCCGACGCGGCTGGTCTGAGCGGCCGGCAGGCCCGCGTCGGGAGTGACGTCGGGGATCCAGAAGTACCTGGAAGAATCCAGGCAGAGCGGGAAACGGGCGGGGGACGGCCCGGGCAGAGCGCTAGGGGGATCCCCAGAGTCTGAGGGTCCCAGGAGAAGGGGGAGGGGGCAAGCAGCCAGCTGGAGGAATGAACCAGAAAAAAAAAATCGTAAAAGCGCCCTTAGTACTAAGAGCCCGAACCGGCTTAGCAGCCGCAGTCCTCTAGAAACTTCTCCACCCCCGCCCCCCCGTGCCCGCTCCTGCCGGCCCCGCCCTCGCGGCGGGTGGGACCAATCGCTCCCCTCGCAGCGCATTCCCCACCCACTGCCGCTCCCGCGCCCACCCCGCGGCGGCTGCGAGCGCCGGTAGGAGAGGCGCTCGAGCCCTCGCCCGCCCCGCAGTCGGCGGCTGCTGCGCCAGCGCTCGCTCGCCCGACAGGCAGGCAGGCCCGGCGGCCGACAGCGCTTGGCTCGCGCCCGGTGTCCAGCTCCCGGAGTAAACGGCGCGCCGAGCGGCGATGACCGCTGAGGAGATGAAGGCGGCCGAGAGCGGGGCGCAGTCGGCGCCGCTGCCCCTCGAGGGAGTGGACCTCAGCCCCAAGCAAGATGAAGGCGTGCTGAAGGTGAGGGGCGGCGGCGGGGGGCGGCCGAGGGCCTGCGGGGGCGGCCGAGCCCCGGGCGCCCGGCGCGACCGCCCTTCCGCCGAGCTCGGGAGCCCCCCGCCGGGGCACGGGACGGGGCCGCTGGCTCTGCAGCCTCTGGACCACTCCCCGGGTGGGTCGTGCACCGGCGGCCGGTGCATCGCCTTCCTGGACCGGGCTGCGTCGTTGGGGGTGGGAGGGGGTGGCCTCGGTGCGCAGGCCGCGCGGCATGGCCCTCTCCCGGCCCCTCGGAAGCCTCTTTTCCGGGCCCCGGCCCGCAGCGCCTGGGCGCGGGCGGGGGACCGAGACTGCGGCGCCAACTCCGGCGTGCGCGGTGCTGCGGAGAGGGGCGGGGCGGCCATCGCGGCGCACGCGAGCCGTGGCTGGGTATGGGCTGGGGGCCTGGGTGCGCGGGCCTGCTCCGACGCCGCCCCCTTCACCTCCACCCGACCTCGCGGCCCGGGCCGAGCTGCTGGCTTCTTCCCTGCCAGCCGCAGCCGGGAAGTCCCCGGGCCACCAGTCGGTGGTGGCGCGAGAGCTCGCCCACCCTGGCAGTTAAATATTAGCCAGGAGGTGGAGCGGCTCCCGAGAGTGATTTCCTGGCCCAGAGGCCTTTGTGCGGCTCGGCGCCTGGGCCTGGCCGCGAGGAGGGTTCTGGCGCGCCCCGCGCTCTCGGCGCCCCGTTTCGGACGCTGGAACCCCGCCGGTTCGGCCGGGCCCACTCCCTCTGCTCGGGGAAAACCGGGGAGCGGTGCATGCTGGGACCTGTAGTTCCCCTCCGCCTCGCCCCCACTTTGCCCTCCGGAGTCGGGGCTTGGGTGTGGGGTGAGGACGAGGTGCTTTGCTTTGGAGCCTGCTGCTGAGTAACTGCTTGACACAAACAGTCCGAGGAGCGGGGCGGGGAGGGCATCTTGACCTCGGTCGGGACAACCAGCCCCAGGTCAGCGCAGGTTGTGCCGAGAGTCCAGGATGGCGAAATCATTAGCCCGCATTTCATGCCCTCCCCCCATCCATTGTTTCTTCTCATCCTGGCTTCCCACTGCTCAACTCCACGCGTGTGCCACCTACCCCAGGAAGCCTTTACCTGGTCTGGAAGTGCATCTGGCTTTGCCCCAGATACTTGGGACCTCGTGCACCTGCTGTAGCAGCTCTCCTGTAGGCATGTGGCTTCCCCCCTCTCTCCATCATCCTGCTGCTTTTATATGATACAAGGTGGTTATTGCAGGGAGAGTCCTTTCCTCTTATATTCTTCACGCCTTCCCTTCGACTTTTCTGCTTCTTAAGGTCCCTTTTCACTCTTTCACGGAAGTTTTCCCTCACGTTAACCGCAAACTGACCAGGTAGCCCGTGGTGTCACCTTTTGTAAATGCCAGAGAAGCAGAAGCCTGTAAGCTCCTGGGAACTACTCTAGCCTTGAACTGAATTATCCTGTCAGTAAGGACTACTCATGTCCCAAGTCAGAGTTCAGGGGCTGATGGAGAGCCTCTGGACTTATCTATAACATGATTTTTTCTTATACCTGTTTGAACTGTTCTGTTCTCTTCGTTACTCATATTCCTTTCCTTCTCCTTTCTCCAAACCATACCCGGATCAGATGACCACCGGCATTTACGAAAAACAAGGAAATGCAGCATAAATACTTCCCCCTTTGCTGACAATAATAATAACCTTTTATGCAGCCCTTTAGTGGTTTAATCTTCCAGCAACTCTAGGAGATAGGGATTATCGTCACTGCTTTACAATTAAGATCCAGAGAGTTTTAAAAGACATCTCCGTACAATAAAACCTTTTTAACTCAGATCTCTCAGGTCTTTTGCCTCATTTTTCAAACCAAGTCTTGCTGCACCTCAAGGGCGCAGGGAGGTTAGTCCACTCTTAGCCAAGCTACTAGTAACAGAATCATTTGAGGGTTGGTGCCTTGAATTTGCTGAAAAGTAGGCAGGGGCGGGGAAGAGTGAAAGCGGAAGAGCCCTTTATGTTCCCTTCAGAGGCTTGTGGGCAGTTTTGGTGCCCCTTTCTGCCCTCCTCCCTGGGGTACTCACTCTCTCCCCCCTTCATCCCAGGTCATCAAGCGAGAGGGCACAGGCACAGAGATGCCCATGATTGGGGACCGAGTCTTTGTCCACTACACTGGCTGGCTGTTAGACGGCACAAAGTTTGACTCCAGTCTGGATCGCAAGGACAAATTCTCCTTTGACCTGGGAAAAGGTAGGCATGGTTAGTGGGCTGGTAGGATAGGCTTCAGGCTATACAAACAGAAACCATATTCTCAGTACCGAGCTCAATGATGAGTGATTTATCATAGTCTGTTACTCTTTCTGTTACTCTTTTTTTCTTCTACTACTCTATAACTATATTGATTGCTATCTCCCTTTCTTATCACCTCTCAACACCTCACTCCTCCTTCAGGGGTGGACTGCATTGCTTCTTAAACTCCTTTGTAGGGTCAAATGATCTGTTAGAGTTCTGAGACCGGACAGGACTTAATGCAACCAGGCTTCTTGCCGCCTGGTTCCCTTTCTAGTGGGTGTCCAGCTTCCCCACAGTGTGGTGCAGTAACACTCTCTGGGGACACTGTTTGAGCCCAGAGTCAGACCCTTGATAAGGGGGTCCTGTTTGCCTCTCTGTACCTGCAGGTGAGGTCATCAAGGCTTGGGACATTGCCATAGCAACCATGAAGGTGGGGGAAGTGTGCCACATCACCTGCAAACCAGAATATGCCTACGGTTCAGCAGGCAGCCCTCCAAAGATCCCCCCCAATGCCACGCTTGTGTTTGAGGTGAGTGTCCGGCCACAGAGATCCAGGCAAAGAGCCAGGCCTTATCTCAGCCTGGTGCCTGGCTGCCCTCCAGCCCTTCCTGCCTCTTCGAGACAATGTAGCCAAGGCTGAGGGCCTGGCCTTAGGGGAGGAGGAGAAGTGGAGAGGGCAGCTAGCCATGCTGCTGCCAGATCGATCGGAAGGGGTAGCTGTGAACCCCTCTCCAGACTCAAAGTGTGGAGTAAAGGATTGAGGCATCTTGAAAGCGGTACCTGGAGGAGATGGATTTGTCATTTTAACCGAAAGAGATCAGAAATTATGCATGGTTATCAATGAAAGTACAGAATATTGGCGGTCCAGAGATGAGAGGAGAGAGAGATGCCTCTCCCGGGAGTCAAGGGGTGAGGAAAAGCCTCACTGAGGAGGTGGAACTTGATACTGTTCAGTCCAAAGATGGCCGAGTCCATCAGTGGACATTCGAAGAATGTCCGGGAGACTACTGAGAGATGGTAGTCATTTCTATTGCCCACCAGATTGAGCTTCTAAAGTAGGCTGAATTAGGATTATTTGGAACATTTTCTTATTAAGTGGCGCAGGTAGCAAATATTTGCTTTCCTGAGATTAACTTAAATTCGTATGACCTGCCCACCTCTGCTGAAGCTGGGACTAGCACAACTCGCAAGAGCTTAGCCAAAGCATCACTCTGTCCAACTCCTCATGTGACTGCCCTTGAAGTAAGATCTAGTCTGGCAATTACTAAGGACTCTCTGGACAAGTTACTAAGTTTATATTTCACTGTTGATGAGTTAGTATGGGAAGAAATTGTGTTGTTTTACCTCTTGTCCTACAGGTGGAGTTGTTTGAGTTCAAGGGAGAGGACCTGACAGAAGATGAAGATGGCGGAATCATCCGCAGAATACAGACTCGGGGTGAAGGCTATGCCAGGCCCAACGAGGGTGCTGTCGTGGAGGGTGAGACAGTATAGTCTGGGGTTTCATCTTGATTCTAATATTTAGGCCCTGGGTGGCTTTGGGCAAGTCACTTCCCTTTTCTGAGCCTATTTTCTCATCCATAAAATGAAGGGTTGGACCATACCCTGTTTATATCTCTCCAGGTCTGAGAATAAGATAGTGGCATCTTCGGGGCAAGAAGTGATGGGGTGATATAGGGAGGCTGATGGCATCCTTCCTCAGTCTCCTGCTCTCTCATGCCCCTGGTACTTTGACTCTCTTTAATGCCAGTTGCACTGGAAGGGTACTACAAGGACCAGCTCTTTGACCAACGTGAACTCCACTTTGAGGTCGGCGAGGGGGAGAGTCTGGATCTGCCTTGCGGGCTGGAGAGGGTCATTCAGCGCATGGAGAAAGGAGAACATTCCATTGTGTACCTCAAGCCCAGGTGAGGGCTGGGCACTTTGTAGAGCAGACAAGCAAACCAAGTTCAGAGATCCAAATGTCCACAGTGAGTTGTATAACTGACTATTTGTATCCTTTCCCCTCCATGTGCTCACTGTGACTCTAGGCACACACACCGTTATGATCTCTTCAGTGTAATTAGAAGTGTGGCCACAATTGTCTACATTTCCTTGGATTGAAGCCTCATCTTTTTAGTCACAGTTGCTACAGATTCCCTTCTCTGCCAGCATCAAGATTTTCATCTCCCATAATTCATTCAGTCATTGCCATCATTTATTAGAACACATCCACCATGTGCCAGACACGCTGCTGAAAATTCCTGGGGATTCAAAGACATTGTTCCTGCCTTGTAGTTCTAGTTCATTGTTCATTGTTCAGTGAGGTCCCATTTAAACTAGTAATCATACCACTGCATAGTTTTCAGTTATTGGAAGGATATAGAAGAGGCTAAGGGACCACTTAATTGTGTGAAGAGGTGAGGGAAAATTTTGCCAAACTGGAAACATTTGAACAAAATCTAAAGGGAGGAAGGTACTTTCCAGGAAGTGGACAGAAAGCCTTTTCAGCCTGGAACAGGTTAAGGGCTGCTGAGATGACCCAAAGTTTTTTACCCCTTTAGCTATGCTTTTGGCAGTGTTGGGAAGGAAAAGTTCCAAATCCCACCATTTGCTGAGCTGAAATACAAATTACACCTCAAGAATTTTGAGAAGGTGAGTTTGTTCGAGGTCTTCCCTATCCTGAAGTCAGATTCCACCCAATAGGTGACTCCGGGGTAGCTGACAACTTTGTTTCTCCCCTGGGGTGTGGCAGGCCAAGGAGTCTTGGGAGATGAGTTCAGAGGAGAAGCTGGAACAGAGCACCATAATCAAAGAGCGGGGCACTGTGTACTTCAAGGTGAGCCAACAGTCATTGTCCTAAGGTCACGGACACTCCCAGGGAAAGCCGCTCTGAGCCCACCCTTCCCTCTGATGACTGAGATTATTTTCTGCCAACAAGTGGACAGATTGGCACCTGCAGTCTTCACCTAGTGTATCTGAGCTCACTGGTCTTGCCAGTGAGGGACATGGAGGCTGGAATCTGGTGCCCATAGGTCACTGATGTCTGCAGGGTTTGATAGCTTGTTGCCACTGAACATGTGCTAAGCACCTGAGCCTTCCTCCCCTTCTAGGAAGGCAAATATAAGCAAGCTTTGCTACAGTACAAGAAGATTGTGTCCTGGCTGGAATACGAGTCAAGTTTTTCCAGTGAGGAAGCACAGAAGGCACAAGCCCTCCGACTGGCCTCCCACCTCAACCTGGCCATGTGTCATCTGAAACTGCAGGCCTTCTCGGCTGCCATTGAAAGCTGTAACAAGGTGAGGCCCCCAAAGAGGGCATGGAGGCAACATTTCCAGGCCAGGCTGGGTGAACTGCCAGCATGTCTGAAACTTACCCTTGGTGACTAGGGTAGGGAAGTTGGTGGATGAGTGGGAGCCAAGGTTATGGGCCCAGAGGCACAGATGTGAGTAGCAAGCACCTTGGCTTGAGTGGTGGAAGGCAGCACTGAAATAGGAGGAAGCACTGAGTGGGAAGAACTGCTTAGGAGTTTTCTGCCACCATGGTTCTTAGCCTCTCTGTCTTATCTGCCTGCTTTACAGAGGGCCTTTTCTTTCATCCAAAGACCTGCTGTCCTCCCTCTTTGCCTCTTGAACTAAATGAGGTTCCTTTATAGACCTTGGTCCTTTCCATTTAATGCCCCAGGCCATGTTTTTTTCTGGGTTGGAGCCAGCCATTTCCATCCCTCCTCATCCTGCTGAGGGGCACCTTTGGAAATCAGCCTTAGCCAGATGAGCTTCAGGACCTGAGCTCTCACTGTGTTGTCTCCTCTCTGCATCCTTAGGCGTTGGAACTGGACAGCAATAACGAGAAGGGCCTCTTCCGCCGGGGAGAGGCCCACCTGGCCGTGAATGACTATGACCTGGCACGGGCTGATTTCCAGAAGGTCCTGCAGCTCTACCCCAGCAACAGAGCTGCCAAAGCCCAGCTGGCAGTGTGCCAGCAGCGGATTCGCAAGCAGCTTGCCCGGGAGAAGAAGCTCTATGCCAACATGTTTGAGAGGCTGGCTGAGGAGGAGAGCAAGGTGAGGATCAGGATTGGGAACAGTTCGAATGGCATCCCTCTGCTCAGCCCAGCTGGTGTGGGCTCTTTGTGTCTATGGTTGTCGGTGCCAACCCTAGAAACCGCAAGTTGCCCTCTCGCCTGGAACAATAAGGAAGCATGTATGTTCTCTCAGTAATAATCTCTGCTGATAGGACCAGGTTCTTGTGTGATCAGGACTGGAAACACACCCGTAAGTGTTTAAATAAGTAATATTAAATTGAAATTGCACAAAGGATAGGTGGTAAAAAGTCTGCCTGCCCCTGGAAGCAACCGATCCTTCCAGTTCTTGTATTGTTTAGTATGTTACATGCACAAGCAGACACATTCGTATTGCTTTCTCCCTTTCCCCTAACAAGAAGCAACATACTCTATTACTTCTCATATTGTATTTTTTCAAGTAACAATAGCTGGAAGCTTATTTTACATCAGTTTAAAAGAGCTTTCACATTCTCTCTTAGACTTACAGAATATTGAATTGTGTGGATATAGTGTCTCTAACCACTCCCCTATTCTGAGTCTTTCAGTGTTCTAACCTAGCACTGTCCAGTAGAAACATAATGCAAATCACATGTATAATTGTAATTTTCTAGTAGCCATGTTTTTAAAAGGCTAAAAGAAACAATTTTTAATATTTTGGTTAACCCAAGGTATATCTAAAATATTACATCATGTAATTTTTGAAAATTGCTTTTGTGTATTTTTTTAGACTAAGTCTTCAAAATCCAATTGTGTATTTTACACTTAAAACATATCTATTTGAATTAGCCACATGTAGCAGTGGCTACCATACCAGATCAAGCATAGTTCTAAATAACATTTTAGTGAATGACCTTATAAATTCATAATTTGAAAATATCCAGGTATATCTTTTAGGACAAATCTGGGAGAATTGGCGTGTCCATGTAACACAGGTAGAAACTGTGTGCTTTTTTACTCGGGAATTCAGTTCCTCCTCCTTCCTTGCAGGCCAAGGCAGAAGTAGCTGCAGGAGACCATCCCACTGACACAGAGATGAAGGACGAGCAGAAGAACAGCATGGCAGGGAGCCAGTCTCAGGTGGAGACAGAAGCATAGCCTCTCCCCAGCCCTTCTGTGGCTGCCTGCCTCCCCTGCTCCCTCCCCTGCTCCACCCTGTTAGTTTTGTAAAAACTGAAGAATTTTGAGTGAATTAGACCTTTATTTTTCTATCTGGATGGTGGTTTTGAGGGGAAGGGGGAAAAGAAGTGGGCTGGGGGGGATTGAGGTAGGGGATGATTTTAGGTGGTATCACCCCCTCTTCCCCACCCATTACTCATGAACACATATCCATCCGCACATATTCATCAGAACGTTAATTTATTTTGCTCCCTTTGTTAGGTCCATTTTTCCAGTGGTAGAAGGGGGCGAGTGGTAGGGATGGGGTCTGATGTGAAACCAGGGTGGAGAGGGAGACTCCTGGGCAGCTGTTTCCTCATCCTTTTCCCCTCCTAGTCCAGTTTCAAACATGTGGCCTCCCACGTGGGTGCTAGGGGCATGGGATAAACCACTGCTGTGCCCATTACTTCTCTTTGTCCCCTTCCTCACCCCAGATGGTGTGGCCCATGGTATCTTCTGGTGTCAGGTGACCACCCCCTTTACCCCCTTACGATATTTCCCCTGCCTTCTCAGCCAGGTTGTGTCCCCACCCCCTCAGCTTCTCTGCACGTTGCTGAAGGTCCAGGCTCACCTCAAGTTCTGTGCTTGAGCAATAAAGTGGAAACAATAAAACCTGGGTGTCAGGCAGCCATTTCTGTTCAGCTGTGGTGGGTAGGTGTGGCTGGGTACATTATAGGTATTAGCAAAATTAAGGGGTCACCCACTGTCCTCCTTAAGCACTTACCATATGAGCCTAGTACTCTACCAAGAGCTTCATGAGTTAATCCTCACAGCCATCCTGCAAAGGAGGTACTAACTCCATTTTACAGATGTGGAAACCAAGGCTCAGAAGTTAAATGGAAAGGTCTACTGGAAGGTGAATTCTCTGAGCTAATCCAAACTCTGCCATGAGGTTCATGTGACTATGGGCAAGTCTTGAGCCTCTTTACTCATCTGCAAAAATAGTGAGATGAACAAATAGTGGCTCATGCCTGTAATCACAGCACTTTGGGTGGCTGAGGCAGGAAGGTGGCTTGAGGCCAAGAGAGACTAGCCTGAACAATAGCAAGACCCAATCTCTACACAATATTTTTTAAAATTAGCCAGGTGTGGTGATGCACACATGTAATCCTAGCTACTCAAGAGGCAGAGGCTAAGGCAGGTGGATCATTTGAACCCAGGAGTTCAAGGCTGTAGTGTGCCATGATCATACCACTGCACTCCAGCCTGGGTGACAGAGCAAGACCCTGTCTTTATATTTAAAAAAAAAAAAAAAGGCACTCTTAGGTCTCTTCCAGATTTGAATGCTTCTGTAGGATTCCAAGAATTTAAAACTTTACTTCTGTAGAACACTAGAGATGGATAAATCTTGGTCCATGTAACACTAAAACTATCTTGTGGGATGTTTTGTTAAAATGGCTAAAAATAATCCTATCACATACTCAAGTCTGCTCTGGGTCGGTGCTCAAGTTCATTTCCCAATCAGTTGCACCTTCCACACCAACACTTAAATCTTTGTATGTAAAGAATGTGCTCGAATAAGGAAAATTAGTAGCAACCAGTACTATCAGCTGTTAACTGCAGATTTGCAAGTGGTCTCTGGGGAAAGAAAAATGAAGTTTATCTTGTCCTAGTGCTGGTCCAATATCAAGTTCTATAAATTTTTATATCCTAAGTTCTCTCCATCCTACCAACACACCATCCACTCCACCCTGCTGTCCTGCAAAAGACCCCTGTCTTTCGCTGTCTCCTGTCCCACCTGCAGTTCATTCTGCACTGCATTCAAATCTTGTCCATCCAGCTACTTAAATCACTTTCAATGGCTTCTCATCTCATTTAGGCTAAAAATCAGAATCCGTGGACAAAACCCTGCAAGGCTTGACCAGGCCTGCCCCAAGACCTCCAGTGTACTTGGTATTCCCCTTACCAGCTACACCTCCCTGAGGGTAAAAGCTGGAGGAGAATTGTGTATCCCATTTCAATTGGACAGGAAATATGTGAAAGATACTCTAGGCAGGACTAGTAAAAAGTAGTGCCTTTTTAGAAAATCCTTACTGGAAAGTAAACCGTGGAACATTTCATGCCTTATGCCTCTTACATCTTGATGGCTAATTTCCCTTTCCAAATGCAGAACACCTCAGAACATTATAACCCAAGTTGCAATGACAGTGAACTAAGGGCAATACTGAATAAAGCCAATGTAGGAGTCAACATACATTCTAAGAAAGAGGAAAACTTGTCTTTCTGGAAGTTGTTATTGCTGACTTATAGCTATAGTTCCCCAGTTGCTTGTCAACCCCCAATAATGTGAATGTACGAACTATCCCCAGTTATGAAATCAACATTAATTTAGCATATATTAAACATCATTATACCAGTTTGAGAGGCAAAGAAAGAATGCAAGTTTCTTAGGAGGGATGATCAAGAAAGCAATGTCTTCATGAACTTCTTGGGTCCTCTGGCTAGAGCAGAGGATTGGCCATACTCCATCCCTCACCCGCAAGACAGGCATGTTTATTCCTTGGAATCTTCACTATTCCACTCTTAGAAGTACATCAGACATAAAATGGTTCTTTTTGTATTTTTTTTTAGGTGAAATTCCCATTTAATATTATTTTAGAGGCGGGGTATTGCTCTGTCCCCAGGTGTTTGCCAACCCCAGGCTGGAGTACAATGTCCCAATCATAGCTCACTGCAGCCTCAAACTCCTGGGCTGAAGTAGTCCTCCTGCCCCAACCTCCCAAGTAGCTAAGATTACAGGTACCCAGCTTAAAATTCACATTTTTAGGTAAAACAAGATTAACCAGATCGGGCATGGTGGTTCATACCTGTAATCCCAGCACTTTGGGAGGCAGAGGCAGGAGGATCACTTGAGGCCAGGACTTCAAGACCAGCTGGGGCAACACAGTTAGACCCCATCTGTAGAAAAGAATTTTAAAAGATTAACCAATTTAAAGCAAAGAATTCAGTGTCATTTAGTCCACTCATAATGTTGTACAACCACCATTTCTATCTAGTTTTGAAACACCTTCATCCTTTGTGTTTTAAGCCCACTTCCTCACATTTAAGCTTGAGTGACAGAACTTCTCATCCTTCAGTTAAGTCTTGAACAGACAGCCCTGACAGGTTCTAGGATCAAAGCTTTCCAGAGTTGGAGGCCCTTTCTTTTTTTT